>JBBBDQ010001607.1:100000-382500 GCA_037127315.1 Ascarosepion bandense
ACACACACATGCACACATATACATACACACACACACACATGCACACACACACACATATATTATACATTATGCATATGCACACACACACACACATACATATAAAAAATTAATGAATATTATAAAAAAAGAGCATTTAAATAGCCAAAAAAATGATGGGGATTTTCATATCAAAATGATCATCCAACATCATTGAATTAATCCTTTTTTAATTTATATTTGCTCTGTAATATTTTATTACATGGAGCTCTCTTCCTGTATCATTTTTTTTAATATTAAAAGAAAAATTTTAATATTAATTAGGATCGGGTTTTTGGAATTTAGTTTCCTGCTTTTTCCGCTTGGATTAAAGTATCTGAATTAAAATATATATATAATTATTAACCAGTTATTGGTTACAGCCAAATTATACCAGTAAGCAGTTGTATCAAAAAGTACTCAATGCATATTTAAAGATAAAAATAAAAATTTAACATGTAGACCTTTTAAATATTCTAATGAGAAAGATCAGCCAATTACATTACCATGGTTTCAAACATTTGATATTGTCAAGCATTGTATATTAACACATTATTCAACACTTTTTTTGAATGCATAATAGGAATTTTAAAATAAGGCCAGTTCTTGCAATGGTGGTGATGTCTGCATATTGTGCCAAAAAACGAAGTTGGCTATATCATTTCTAGAACAAGAAAGGTTGCTAAATGAAAGGTCCAAAACAATTTCCAGAAATTAGAAAATACATTTTTTGGAGCTCATACAAACTTGGATGAAAGTATGTACAATATCATTTCACTAGTCTTGGGTAACTCCTCCCTTATTTTAAGCTTCTTGTTATGCATTAAAACAAAAAAAGCTTTGGATAATCATTTAATATATAATGTTTGATGATACAGAAAGGTTGAAATCATAGTAGTGTAACTGGTTGATCTTCCTAATATATATATATATATATATATATATATATATGTACTAATCCATAATTTACAAGAAACTTTAAAGGAAAATTCTGGTTGAAAACATATCTATATAAATCACAATATCAGAAATATCTCACTATTCGAGAGGGACTATATATCAAATATTTCTCTCCTACCATCAACCTTACATTATTTAAAAGTGTAAATGGAGTGTTGAAAGTTTTTAAAAGAAGATGCCCTTGTGAAGTTTAAATATAATAAAAATATTAAAAAGATGACTTGTTTGAAAAACTTTCTTTGCAATTATTGACAGATTGTGGTTAAATTTCTGGTTTGAGAACCTTCAGTAGGCCAAGGTGTTTGTATCTCCTTTATTTTTGTATAAATGGTCTTTCATATAAGATATAAAAAACTAAGTTGAGTAACTATTTTGAATTGATTGTGTGATATCAGCCTGTTCCTCTACTCTGTAGAACTGAAGTTTATGTTCCCTGTCTACTTTCTTGTCTAAACTGAAACTTGGTTTAGATTAGCTTAAGAGAAACGGGTCCTCATGTAACACACTTTAGGTAAATGGCTCAATTTGAGGCTTAAGAAGTCACTTAGTTCACTCATCTCAACTTGTTAAACTTGTAAGGTATTCTATTTAAAAACTATATGTGGGAATTCTCTCTTTAATGACTGGGTTTATAATAAAAATGTGTTTCTTTTTTGTTTTTACTTTTGTTTATATGCTTGATTCAAGAAGATTTAATGATTTTAAACTTTTTTTTTTTAACCTCAGTAAGAATAAAATGAAGATTTGTCTCAAGCTCAGAGGCTTAGATGCAAACTGATCATTTTTATGTAAATATGTTTAGTTGCAGAACCACATTACATACTATCAAGAAAATAGATTGAATCAAATTATTCTTTGTTCTTAATGATAATTATGTTGAGACATAAGTAATTTCTGGGTTTTGAGAAGAATTTCTGGGTTGTAATGAAGAATGTTCAATGCTAACTTCTGTTTTCTTAATTCCTGTTCTTTTATTGTTCTCTTTCTTTAATATTGCCTATGGCGACATCATGTTAAAACATTGGTTCCGGTACTATCTCCATAGTTAAGCAACATTGAGCCTAATCAGTATTTAGATGGGTGACCACCTGGGAAAACCAGGTGTTGTATGCTTGGATTTGTGGTATAGCAGTTAATGGCTTGGAATTTTTAATCTGAGAATCAAGTTCCAATTTCCATTGGGTTTGATAGAGTAACTTATATACCTTACATAGATGAATTCATACCGTTCTTTGGGAAAGGTATGAATTCATCTCTTTTCCTCCAGCTATGGGTTAATTAGCAAAATTTATATTACTAAACCATTATTATCACCAACCCCTGTTCTTACAATCTAACAATATTTTGTGGCTTTAAATAACTTGCAAGGGGTTGATAAGTTGTAGAAAATAAATGAATCAATCTTTAATATAGTTTTTCTTTTATTTTCTTACATTCTGTAACCCCTTGTGTCTTAGTGTCTTTATTCCCTTGCTTTAGGTAAAATGATGTTAAAAAAATACTCATCATATGTAGCAGTTAAGAATAAATCTACAGTAGACTAACATGGCAATGTTTAATACAGGAGATTTGATAAAGATAAATTTCTACAACTGACACACAAAATCTGTGCTTTATCAAATAAAGATAATGTATCTGTAGTAGGATCATCAGGGTATTCATTTAAAGTCCTTAAAGTGAAGCACTAAATGCATGTTCATGAATGTTTTATTGAAAAGTGCCAAGCATTCCTCAATAAGATAAATGTTATTTACCTTTGTGATAATGCAAAGCCACAATCTGCAAGATTAACATGAGGGATAAATTTTGGAATTCAGTTGGTCTGTTCTATCTGTGGCTGGTAATAGTCACAGGAAAGTCCTAATTTTGCCTTAGGAAAACAGTCACAATTTATGGTGACTGGTAATAAAGTCATCTGTTTCTGTTGGATGTATGTTGTGGTATAATGGACTTGTGCTCAGAATGAGAAACTGGAGAACTGAGTTTGAATTCCAGTTGAATTTGTCGCATTCATTTATGCGCAAATACCCTTGGGAAACGTATTTGTCTCCTCTCTCTCTAGCTATGGGTTAAATAGCAGGACAAGATTGGGTTCAACAACCTTGGTTGGCAACCAATCTACCACATAAAGTAATGGCTACCTACTTTGGGAAAACCTTCTGCTCGGTTAATCATGTCCCTTTTGAGACATGATCAACCTAGCATGATTTCTATTGTGGACTTTACAAGTTTATTGGTCTGTTCTGTTTGCAATAGAAATTCAACCTCTAAAAATGCTTTTTTTATAATGCTATGGTCACATGCTTCATAGTTGAAGTTCTAGTATCCTATAAGATTCAACTTTGTTAAAAAAATGCTTTAAGAAGATTTTTTTTTAACATTTGCATCAAAACACAAACAAATCATGGAAATCAAATATGAAAATAAATTAAGCTGTAAAAACATTTTCATTGGTACAATGATATTGTACCAAAAGAAATGACAAAATACCTCATCAAATCAAGTAGCAGTGTGTCGCGTATACTCTCAGATGGAAAATGTGGCAAAGAAAAAAAACTGAATAAAATTCGTAGCATGAAAAGAGCTGCTATAAGTATCAGAAGCCATGCTAATTGATTCTTTCCTCCCTGTCTGGTGTGGCCAATCAAAAAAATTGCTTGGTGCATTTCTGCAGTTGCAAGGGGAAGGTTGGATTTATAACCCCCAATTTTGTTACTATATTGCCTGCTGGATTGTCCACAAAAAATTTGCAATTGAACTTAGTGTTGACACACTAATTTATTTATTTTTTTTCTTTCTTGTTTATTTCTACTGACCCCATTGGTTGATGCCCAATTACAGATACAGTCAAATATTTAATATATTTCATAGTTAGGGGAGTTCTAATAAAACCTGACTTTGTAAATAAAGTCTCAATTTTACATTACAATTTGAATTTTCAGTTTATTTATGAGACTGGGATTTTGTCTGCTTGGTTTTTGTTAACTGTGTGCTAACATAGTTCTGTTTCTTTTTTCCCTGTGACCTATTTACCTGGATTCATTCTATTATATCCACTATATTCACCTGACTTTGCACCAACTAATTTTTTTTTTTTTCTGTTTTTTTATCACTGCAAAACGCTTTCATGGAGAAAACCTTTTCTCATGAAAACCAAGTTCAAATGTTTGTTGAAAACATTTTTTGCATCAAAACCAGCAGAATTTTACTCGCTACCTGATAATTGGCAACAATTACTGGCATGTGTGTGTGTGTGTGTATATATATATATATATATATATATATATATATATATATAAAACACCTAATGAGCCAGATGAATCTACCTAAAACCATTTTTTTCTTTCCGTCGAAAGTTTTCAAGGAAGGTTTTTGACACGAGTATCATCATAATCTCTTTTTAATATATATATATATATATATATATATATAATTTGAATAAAATAATTGTATCTTAATTTTTAGAAAAAAATGTTGACAAACAAAAACGAAAGTTATCTACAACTCAACCTAATATTATTGTTCTTTTTCTTCTTGATGGTGATTGATAAGAGATAAATTGTTGTCTTTGTTTCTTAGTGTTGATTTTATTTTCCATTTCTTGTGTACCATGAATTTTTCCAGTCTTTGTCCACACAGGTGCAAGGGAGTGATGAAGCACATCATGAGGATTCTTCTATGTGCCTTGTCCTTTTGGGACGTGGGCGATCATGGCCTTCCACATCTCCCTATTCCTGGTATCTCTGAGCACACTTTCTCCTGTAACACCACACAAACCCCGTTCTGTCATCCACCTGCTCAGGCTCTTCAAATATGTTATCTGCTGCTTTCCTCTATCTAGCCTGTTAGTATCAGGTTCTCCAAACCCTCCTTCCTCATTGCATGTCCCAAGAACTTTAGCTGTCTCTTCCTGATGCTCAATATTAATTTCCTTGTTTCCATCACCTCATCATTGCTCACATACTTGGTCCACGATATCCGCAGCATCCTTCTGTAGAACCACATATTAGCTGCTTTCAGTTTTTCCTTTATCTTTGAGG
This sequence comes from Ascarosepion bandense, assembly GCA_037127315.1. NCBI lineage: Eukaryota > Metazoa > Mollusca > Cephalopoda > Sepiida > Sepiidae > Ascarosepion > Ascarosepion bandense. The sequence continues at coordinate 105,016 of JBBBDQ010001607.1, forward strand.
ATATTGTCCAGCATTCACAGCCATATTGAAGAACTGATATCATAATGCAATCTAGTATTCTCGTCTTTGTTTCTAGTGAAAGTTTCCTGTCTCTTAATACTTTACTCAGCTTCTGGAAAGCATCCTTCACCATACCAATTCGCCTTTAGATCTCTGTGTCACACTTTCTGTTTTCTGTTAGAACACTTTCCAGGTATTTAAATTTTTGTACCTGCTTGATGTTAGGATCTTCCAACTGTATTTGGCATTTTGGGCTGCTCTTTTTGCTGATGACCATGAATTCGGTTTTCTTCCAGTTTATTTGTTGTCCTTTTTTGTCACTCTTTTCAGCTATCTTCTGTAGGAGGTTTTGTAGTTTCCTTTCCGTATCTGCAATCAGCACTGTATCATCTGCATACCTTATGTTTTTCAAATTGTGGCTTCCGATGATAAATCCTGGCATAACATCTAGGGTCCTCAAAATATTCTCACTGTACAGATTTGGTGAAAAGACTTATCCCTTGTCTTACGCTCCTTTCTATCTTTGTATATCTGATGACTTTGTTACCTGTCCGCATGCAGGCAGTTTGCTGCCAGTAGAGATTCTTAATTACTCTTATGTCTTTCCCAAATATGTCAAAGCACCTGAGCATCTCCATCAATTGTGGCATATTTTGTTGAATGTCTTTGCATAATCGATAAAATATAGGTACAAGTCCTTCATTTGTATTGTCCTTTCAGAGAGCATCCTCATCATAAATATGGCATTCCTTGTACTGGTGTCTTTGACAAACCTGCACTGTTCTTGTCCTATCTCTGGCCTGATTCTGCTTCTCGCTCTATTCATCAAGATTCAGACGATCAGTTTTGTGATATGACTCATTAAGCTGATAGTTCGGAGGAGTTTACACTGAGGATTGATTTGTCAGATTGGGGAAAAACAGAGTAGACTCTCATTGTATTTTCACACCAGCAGCCCTATTCTCTCATGTTTACTAATTATTCCATTGTTAACATTCTCACTTATTGGTATTGAGTAATAATTCCTTTTACCATAACTGTAGAAACTTTTCTTAAATGCAAATAGGGGAAATAAGGATGCAAGATCAATAAATATTGAGATTTATTTACATTGTTTGGATTGTTATCCTCATCTTTATTGTCATATTCACAATGCTTCAGCCATTTTATGCTCTGATATTTTTCAGGTGACTTGAAATTTGAACTGAACCCTTTATTTTGATCATTGGGGTAGACTGTTCGCATTCCATGTGTCATGCTACTTTAACTGTCTCAATTTTGTTTGCCATAGTGGTTGCCAGGTCTCACAATTCTTTGGGTCAAATCACTGGATCCAACCAATGCTTTTATCCACTTGAGGACACATGACCCAATGAAGGTCAGAGTGTACAATGGCCGAAAAGTTTTAAATGTGACAATAAAGATGAGGAACAAGAGTTCTAATAATGTAAATACATCGAGTTTTGGTGTTAATAGTGTTTGATGTAGAATAGAAGCTATGAATTAGATATTAATAATAAGAATGAATTTTTTTTTAACTGGTAGCACAATTCTGACTTTCATGAACAATGACCATTACATAATTTAAATGTGTGTGTGTATGTATATATATATATATATATATATATATATATATATAGTCATCCACAGATAGATCTGTTTCGCTCTATCACAGCTCATCAGTATGGTTAGACTCCGATTGCTTTTTACCCAGGATTGAAACCTGACCGAATTGGTGTCAGTCGACGATTCTACCTCTGAGTTATGGGTGCTTGGTAGAAGGAGGCAGACTTTTTAGCGTGTATATTATCATTATACACGTATACATACACACTATAATAATAGTGAAGCAGACCATATTATTTACAAGGTTTATTTAACAAAAAGTTTAAAATTAATGTGATAAAGTAAAAAAAAATTAAAAATAGATAAATGTAAAAATATATATACACACACACACACACACACATATATATACAAAACACATTTATATACACAATCATCACATAATTATTGATACAATTAGTGAAGCAGCTGGAAGAATATGCAATTGAATAATGGATTAAAATTCTTTCTGATCTGTGCTTGAAGTTAATTAAAAACTACACTCAGATTAAAGGAAGTTAAGCAGACAATATTGTTGTTAACCATTAAATAATGTAGAGGGTCCAATAATTTTGAACCATTCAAGTTTGTTTTTTGTTTTGCTCATTAAAAATAAATTTAAGTTTTGTTTGGTAATCATAACTTTCATATGTTTTTGTTTTATTACAATTCTAATTCTTGCTTTTTAAAGCAATACACATTGCCAAAGAATAAAGGTAGTTAGAATAAGAGCAGTTTCAAAAGAAAAAAATCCTTTAGACACTTCATTATTTGTGGGCATAAAGGTTCAAGTTTGCTGAAACTTTGACATTAGTAAAACAACAAATAAACTCTGTTATCTGTTTTTGCTTCCATGAAGATAAGTGAGTATAGTTGAGTTTCTTAATAAACAATCTACTTTGAGATGACCTCATTTGGGTTAAAGGTATATGTCAACCAGTTTTGTTTTATGTCTTAAGATATATTAGTTTATATGATGTAAAGTACCCAATTTATAATTTAGTGTTATTGATTTGGTGTTTAAATAAATATTGTAATAGAGTATTGTTATTTATTTTTAAGAGTAAAGAAGAAATCCAGCTATCAATACCTTATTAAAGACCTAAATATTTTTATTCTACACTCATTTAGATTAGTCACTTCAGCTTGGTTGTTATAGTCCTTAGGCTTCTGTTTGCTTTGCTGATTAAAGCCAGAAAATATTTTTTGATTGTAATAATTTTATTCTTTTTTTTTTTTTTTTTTTTTTTTTTTTTAATGGTTTTAGTGATATAAGTCTTACTAATCAGCCTCTAGTTGGGTAAGGGAAGAAGAGGTGAAAAAGCCACTTTGCATTACACCACTTACACATCCAAGCTTACAGCACCTGGTATTTGTATGCAGTCACCCATCTAGGTACTAACCAGGCTTGACATTGTTTAACTTTTGTGATCATATGGGAATCGATCTTTCAACATGATGTGGCTGTAAGTGTTGTATGCTTTGGTTTCAGTCATAGGTATTAAAGTCAGAAGGTACAACAGTCAGAATGCTGTGACTATAACAACCAATATAAGGACAGCAGTCCAAATAAATTTGCCTATAATAATATTTCTTTGTCTAAAAATATAAGCTCCAATTTACTAAAATCTTTTTTTGCTTTCATTTGGGCTGCCCTCATAAGCAAATTAGTTGATGCAACTCTCTTTTTCACTGTCCACTTAATTTTCTATTAAAATCGCATATTCAAAAATTAAGTTTTTCATTATTCACTTAATCATATTTAAAAAAAAAAAAAAATTTTGCTAAAGAAAAAATCTCCACCCTAAGAAATACTTTAAATTTTTAAAATTGTTGTTGAATTAGGTAAGAAATTAGGTTAGAAAAACTGTTTAACAACATGTGATATGCTGCATTGAATGATTAAAAGCATATTTAAATGCAGTCAGCAATCTCTTTCAATTCAGAAGTTCATAATTGTAACATTACATTCCAGAAATTTCTTGTCTTTGGTCCAATTTTAGGAAAAAAAGAAAGGAAAATTTTAAAAGACCAAATTTCAAAATAAATTGTAATGTTTGGTCAGATTTTGAGAAGTGGGTTGTGCTAAGAACTTTTCAGCAATTCTTTGTATTATCACCAATGAACAGAAAATTAGTGGTGGGGGCACTCAGTTTTTTGTTGTTTTTGTTTTGTTTTTTAAGTAATAAACTAATCCCCAAAGAATTGTGACACATCATTTAGTACTGAAAAGTTCTGTGCCTAACAAAGAAAACATTCTAAAATGGATTCTGATATTTGGTCTTTTGCTCAGTTTAGAGAGGAATTTTCAGTCCCAACTTTAAGCAGAAATAGAGGTTTAACCTTTGTTTCATGTTTGGGATTGTGTTTTCAGGTCCTTCTAAAGTCTACTTCAACACTATATAATTCAAACACTTCTGTCTAAACTGTGAAAAAAAATTTTTTTTTTTTTCCTCAATAGGAGTTAAGTTTGCCTATCATCCAGTTTACACTCCTCACTGGTCTTTTGAACAGAGGTAGTTTAAACCCTTGTTTCCTTTTTTAAATTGGGTTTCTGGCTGCTTCTAAAGTCTTTTCATTCTCTTTCATTCTCAGGAGCCCCTTGCATTGTAGTGGCATTATTGCCTTGATTGAGGTGATTTGATTTTTAAAAAAATCTTTCTATTTGGAATCATGTTAAATAGGCTAAATTAACCGTTACAATCTCTTTTTTTTCGTCGTCTGGATTCCAAAATATCAATAAATACATGAGATGACAGGAGAATACAGTAGATATACAAGGTATCGTCTCCCTTCAGTACATGGGTAAGCATAACACTCCCCAACTTTCTATCCTTTGTACCTCTTAGCAATGTTTGTCTTTTTTGCTACCACTCCCTCTCCAGTTTTTGCCATTCATTTACCAAACTTTATTTAATAGGTTACTTGCCATTTTCTTCTTTCTCTCTTACCTTCAGTAAGTCCTGTGAATGTCAAATTTTACAAGTCGTCTTTCCTCATATCTCTTTCTGATTTTAAGTATAATTGTCTATTTAGCTTCCATTTTTCTTAAAAATTCCTCATTGCTCTGTCTTTGTCATTCTCAACATTCTTCTGTAAAACCACATCTGTTTCATCAAGTCTTTTTTTCATCTGTGAATAAATTGTCCAGCATTCATGTTCACATGAAAGGATTACATAGCAGTTCAACTTTCTCTTATTTGTTCCTAATGAAATTTTCTTGTTTCTTCATACTTGATTTAGGCTTTGGAAGACATCTTTTGCTATTACAATGCACTTTCAGATTTTGATATAACATTTTCTGTCATCTGTTAAAAAACTTCCCAGATATTTAAACTTCTGTATTTGTTTGATTTTGGTATTTCTAATTCATAGGTTACATCTTTGGCAAGTAATTGATCGTTAGTACTTTTTTCTTTTACTACCTTATCTAAAAATTCTCGTAGTATTCTTTGTCTGTTATCAACACAATGTCACCTGTGTATCTTATGTTGTTAAGATTTTGCCTATCAATAATAGGTTGAACCCCAAATCACCTGGGATAAAGATTGAATAAATCCAGTGAGAAGACATTGTTGTTTTACTCTTACATAAAGATCGCCTTTCTTGTTCCAGTGTCTTTGACGAAACCATAATATTTGTGTCTTATTTCTGGTCTAATTCATCAAAATTCAGATAAGCTTAATTATGTAGCTCATTAAGCTGATTGTTCAATGGAGCTTGCATTAATTTGCACATACCTTCTTCTGCAGCACTGAAGAAGGATCTACCAAAATCTTTCATTTATTATTTTTGTGATCTTGTCAATCATAGAATTTGTCTAAGGTTGAGAGCATTTTTATATCTGTTCCTACTGTTTTGTTTCTGTTCATCTTTTCCATTGCCAATCTCATTTCAGATTTTAATAACTCTGGTTCTTTCCATATTTTTGTGTTATGCCTGTTTCCATTTTTCCAATATTTTTGCTGCACCTTTAAAATATTTTTTTCATTTTGAGTATTCCATTTTGATTTTTACACAATCTGTTGATGAGCACATCTTTTATCCTGTTAATTATTTTATGCTTTTTGTATACTTTTTTGTGATTTTTCATTCTTTCTCTGCACATTTCAAAAGTGTATAAGTAACAACCATGATGAGAATTTAAACTAAGTTCATCAAGTACGCTTTCAAAATACTGGCAGAAAATTTATTTAGACAGAAAACATGTCTTTTGCAAAGATGCATTTTCAGGGAATTCAACGATATTTCAAATTTCTAATTAGACGTGTATAACAATATTTTGGGCGGAACGGAGGTAGTTAATTTTATTAATTATTAACTATCATGGAAAATCTTCTAATTGCTATTATAGATCAGAAGAAAATGTACTAAAAGAAATTTTCTTTATTCTCTGAATATGAGCAAAGGAAAACGGAGGTAATTAATTTTATTAATTATTAACTATAACTGGAAAATCTTCTAATTACTATTATAGATCAGAAGAGAATGTACTAAAAGACGTTTTTCTTTTTTTTTTTTCTCCGAATAAGAGCAAAGAAAGAGAAAACAAAAAAAAAAATAACAAATGGTATTTCTCGGTCATTTTAAACTCGAGAAAAAAAAAGAGAAAGAAAGAAAAGACTTAGATTTGTTTTTATGTCAGGGAATGCCACAAACAATGGACGCTGATTTCGGCCATCCATGGGAATTAACAATTGTCGTTCTAAACCTAAAAGAAAGAGATAAATTGAATTGTTATTTTTTGCTGGGCATTAATAATAGCCGAAAAGAGATTTTACTTTTATTATTGTATCCAAAAGGCATTGTCTTGTTACTGTGAATTGTGAAAAGAATTAAGATAATAAATATCTGATCCCAAGTTGAAGTAGTTCAGAGAAGAGACATTTAGCTTGACATCAAGCAGGTAGGAAGGGTAGAGCAGATAACAAAAATATTTTCCATCACCTAAAAATGTCGGTGACTCGGAAATGTATATTAAAAATGCAGATGTGGAAAATTCCTTATGTAAGTGACAATGTCAATAGACCCTTGTCAGCTTGTATTGGACAAAGCCAGTTCAAAAAGGTTAATAGCGATTAAGGAAAAAAAATCCCTGAAATTGTTTCGTGAGAAAGAAAATTTGCCGGTTAAGTCCACTTCAGAAAAGAGGTATGGGAAGATGACATCATAAGACTGAGAGGAATCTCATTATTCCTGTGAACCAGCGCCAAAAGGGGAAGACGATCAACAGTTGATGTCATGGAAAGAAGACTAATCCCATTGGGTAAACCAAAGGTAACAACGACTAGCAGCTAACCTCAGCATTCTATTGGTTGCCGAGATGAGGGGTTAGACACCCAGCGACCGTCGGGCCCCACACTATGGTATGGGCATAATAAATACAGGGTCTCGAGGGACCAAAATCAGTTGAAGTTCAAGTCTGAGTGGAGTTTGAGTCAGCCGCGGTTTGAGGCAGTTTGCACTTAGTTGGAGTTACCGGCCCAGAGATGTAACAACAAGATAGGCGCCATGTTGTTAGGCGCCAACCGCAGAGCCTGTCAGCCAACCAGAGTTAAAGACAGACAAGAAGAGAATTTGCAGACAGTTTTTGAGATTGACAACTGAATACAGTTTTCAGTTGCAGTTGGAGTTGCAGCTCGAGTGGCAGAGAGTTTGAGTTCCTGGTCCAGAAACGAAGAGATAATTACCACACTGTTGGGTGCCAGCCATAGAAAATCACCACCTGCCAAAGACAGTTCCCAGCTGAAAAAGTAAAGAGACAGAGAGATGATTGCCATGCCGTTGGGTGCCGACCATAGAGAAGCTTGTCGCCAATCAACCAACCAGAGTTAAGAGGCAGACACGAAGAGACTTTGCAGACAGTTTGAAATTGCCAAATGAAGAGAGTTTTTGGTGAGAGCAATCCAACCCGGAACAAAAAAATCTACCTCGATTTCGAAGACAAACCACGCCAACCTACCCACAATCCAGCACTTTGGCAATCTGACATATCCCGGAAAGAATATCAGTGTAAAGATTAGTGGAAGAATGGTATTCAACACAGAAAATAGATATAATGGGTTTATTGTACAAATGTGCAATCAACGAGTAGGAGCGGAATACACTATCAACTGGAGAATGCCTTCACCTAAGACGTTTTATCTCTCATACCGCTTGTCACCATTCTTTAAAGTCTAGAGCATTCCATTCTCAGGGATAGCAGAATGTTCCACTATAACGTTATAGAAGGCAATATTACATCATCTTATGTACTATTATATAACTGAAAATAAAAGTATTGTTAAATAATTTGTCAATGGAATGAAAATTTGAGAAAAGATACGTTGAATTGATTTGCATGTCTATGTGAATCTTGTTCCTTGATAGTTTTTAACTTCCTCCTCCTTTTTTTCTTTTTTTCTTATTTGTTTATAACATTTCAAGGCATGTCTTTATTGATTCCCTGTCTATTTTGCACACAATCATACATGGAATTAGAACATGTGTTCAGTTTTATAGATCATTTTTATGATCGATAAAACCTGCTTTTTTTTTTTTTTTTTTTTTTTTTTTTTATTGGTGGCAGTCAACACACTTTTTGTTTATTATTCGCCTGAAATTGATCAGTCAGTTAAGTACCATAGATGATACAAACTTTGGTGATCATGTCTCAAAAGAGACATGACTGACTGGGCAGAAGATCTTCCTGCAGTAGGTTGCCATTATTTTCTCAGCCAAGCTATAGAACCCAGTTTGTCCCATTATTTAACCCATAGTTGGAGGAAGAAACAACAAATTAATACCTTTCCCAAGGGTATTTGTGCATAAGTGAATGCAATGACTCCAACTGGAATTTGAACTCAGCTCTTTGATTTCTCATTGTGTGTTTATATCTACTGCACCACAAGGCACATCCATTTAGACTACATGTTCAATTTTATATAATTGTGTAATACAATATAATTGTCTGAGTTTCTGGATTAGGAGTTATCATTATTTAGATTTTTATTATTGATTTTCACTTTTGTGTTGTTGTTGTCATAATATTTCAGCTTTTGTGCCCTCTGGATCTTCATTAGATACTTGCCAATCCAGATAACCTTCAAGGAATTTGGAACTGAACTCTTTATTTAATACTGTCAATCATGAAACGGTCATCTCAGCAGCAGGTAGATTAGGCTTAAGGTTCAAATTCTTACACTTGGGATTGCCCCATGAGATAATAACTTACTGGATTAATTTATTGATTTGTAAATTTGGTGACATGTAACTGTGAGTTCAATTTTTGAGATGGGTAGTATAAGTATGACTCAGTGGACACAGGGTGAGCAAAAACCAAGCAGTACTAAGAGCAAGATACCATATCCTTAGACATGGTCAGCAGAATGAGAACAATCTAACCCAATAGAGTAAATAATTAGTCCTGTTCAAAATTTTCTGAAGGTTACCCAGATTGGCTAGCACTTGATAAAAGTTAGAGGGCAAAATGGCCAAAATATTATAACAAGAAGAAAGATGAATACAATTGTCATGTAAATGTCACAACTTATTTAATGCTAAAATCTAAATATTTGGAACACAATTGCATGCCTTCAACTACAAATATGTATTGCTGGTAATTTTACTGTAAAACATTTTTATACTTTTATAGTGTTTTGATTCTTGTTTGGGGGTTGACGATTTGTCTACAGCTGAGACCCTAACTGGATCAGTGTGAACCTGAGAATAGTAGCAATTCTCAGGTTCACACTGATCCAAGTGTAATTAAGATCTATAGTTTCATTTATTTGTTGATTGTCCTGGTTATTATGATAAACTAACAAAGCTTCTGCTTGAGAGATTGAAGGTTTTGAGGAACTTTGAACATATAAACGAAGTGTTTGAAAAGCAACAGAAGTGTTCAGTATCCATGTTAGTTGGTGTTTGACACCAGATTTCATAATTGATCTCTGGCAATCAGCATGTTAAGATGTTATAAATGATTTAAAATGACAATGCTGATACATTTAAAAATTAAAGCAGCATCAGGTGGGTCAATAAGTATTTGTGATTTTATATAATTTTCAACAAACCACTCTCGGTTAATTATGTTCTCTTTTAAGATTAAGAGAAAAATCTTTCAAAGTTTGATGGGTTTCAATTTAAACATAGAATATAATAAAACATGATATAAACATAGGGACTGTCCTGTAATATATTAAATTTTGCTTATAGTCGCTGAAGTAAAAAAAAAAAATTACAGTAAGTATTATAACAGTGGTTCTCTGCTAGAATTGATTCATTTGATTAAAATCATTTTTAATATCTTTATTTTTTAATGCATAATAATAAATATTTTGCAGATAAAGAGGAGTGTGTGAATGATGGGAGCAAACAGTTTGAACAATTGACTGATATGTTTATTAATATATTGTTATTGATACAATAAATCTTGTGCACACATTTTCATTATTGTATACTTACTTTTGCATATCTCTTTTGCTCTATCTCTCTACCTCACATATATATATATATATATATATATATATAATCCACATATACTGTCTTAATATGTGTAGAAAAAACTACTAAAAAGTAAATTAAAAATGTTTTTTTTTATTTTTTGACAGTATTTATTTATTTCTATTATTATTATATATATATATATATATATATATATATAAAAAGACAGATTCTTTACGAGAACCAAAGAAGAATATGTAATGTTATTGGTCCTGACTTGGCATCTCACTTTCTCACTATTATAGCGTAACTTCCCTGTGCCTTTTCTATAAATATTTTCATGGTAATTGTTCTGATGAACTTTCCTCTATGGTTCCTAGATTTAATTCAAGCACACTACTAGATTGACAACAAGGTTCTCATCATTTTAGAGTTGAAATGGCTAGATATAGCTGTAAGTTATATGCTGTTTCTTCTATCACATGTCTTGCTTGTAGAACTCTTTCGACTTCTTGGTTTCAAATCAACTTTGCATTTAAATTTTTGAAGCTCAGTGTCAATCATCTTCTGTCTTAATTTCTTCTCTTTTATTGTTCTCTCATTACTAGTGTTTTTTTGTTTTTTTTTTCGTTTTTCATATTTTATCCCCTTGCAATCTTAGTGGCTTTATTGCCTTGCTTGGAGTGAAATGATATATAAGGGAAAAGAATGATTGTAGTGTTGTGCAATTTTTTTCTCGTGAAAATGCATATGCAAGTTAGGATTTTCCAAAAATGAAAATTGATATTGAACTCAGTAAACTAATAAGAACTTAGATTGATACACAGAAATTTATTCACTCAAATTATGGCTTCTGGCTGAATTTCTGTGAGAGAGTATTACCATTACTTTCAGCCAAACTAATGTCCTCACCTTTGTTGTTATCATTACAATGTTTTTGGTTGTTTTGCTCTCCAGCCTTCTTGAAGTATTTGACAATTCAGTTAATTTGCAAAGAATTTGATATTGAACTCTTTATTTAATGTTTAGTGCAGATTGTTCTCATTTCACTGTTCATGTCTACGAACATCTTGTCTTTTTTTAGCGCTACTCAGTTTTTGTGAGACCTGTTTCCACTGAGTCTGTACTACCTGTCCCAGTGTTTGAATTCATCACCAAATTCACAAACTAACACTTTGTGATAGGACAATAACTTAGTGGATTAAAGTGTTGCTTTGTCAACTTGATAACATGAGTTCAATCTTTGGTCTGGGAAGTGCAAACTCAGACTTAGTGAAAGCAAAACTAGTAGTAGTACAAAATAGAGAACAAGAAAAGGTATCCCTAGATATGGAGATTAGAACAAGAACAAAAGATTAAATAAAGGGTTCAATTTGATCTTCCTTGAAGATTACCTGGATCAAAAGCCACCTAAAGTAGGTCGAAGGAAACAAAGGTCAAAATATGATTTAAACAACAAAGATAAGGACAGCTGTCTAATTGTAAATGAAAATTAGTTATGGATTTTATCAACAAGCCTGAATACTGAGGAAAAGCAATTTGTAATTAAAGCATCTGTTGGTTTCAATCTACCGTAAAATGACTAAAAAATATCCCACTCCCCAAATTTATAGACAAAACATACAAATTCATGCTGGAATTTCTTTCTAAGCCGATAAATGGGGTCACATCTCGGTCTCGTCTGTCGATTGTCTGCATTCCTTTTTGTGCATCAGTACCATTCTTTGTGAAGTTTTTGTCTAATTGCTGTTGATTTGTCTTGTCTATATTGTTTAGTATTATTCTTTGACTGGTCCTTTCTTTTTCTTTCTCTTGCTATTGTTTACTGCAATCTTTGTGAATTTTTTTTTTTTTTTTTTTTTTTTTTTTTTTTGGATATTTCTACCAATTACATTTAACTATAGAAAATTAATCTACAGCTTCCCTTTTTTTATTTTATACATTTGGAACTCTTAAATTGTCATCTCTATTTGATACTGAAACCATTATGCCTTGAAGATAGCTTAAAACTTCTGAATATTCAATTTATTCTATAATAAAGCAAAAATAAATAAAATCAATCTTTATTTATTGGCCATGCAGCCATGCAAAACAATAAAGCCACTAAAATGTAATGGATTACTCAGAGTGAAAGAATAAGAGAAAAATAAACACTATTAAGGAGAGAGAACAATAAAAGAACAGAAATTAAGATAATAGATTATGATTGACATTACATTTAAATTTTCGAAGATCAAAGTTAATTCAAAAGCAAGAAGCCAGAAGAGTTTCACAAGCAAGAAATGCAAGAGAAAACACTTTTAGATAGACCTTCGTTACATTATATACATAATAATAATAATATTAATAATTGTTATATTTCAATCTGTCTCGAAAAACCTACCGAGTATAAATGTGGAGGGGAAAAAAGGGGGAAATAAACAAAGAAACAAACTAAGTACTTGAACATACATCAAAATACTCGTTGAAAAGAAAAAAAAACCCCAAGACGAGAACCCTAACACTAAAGCGCTCAATACAATAGTAGAGCAAACAAATAAGAATAAATCTTAGAGCCAATAGACCTACCTATGTTTCACCTTAGTTAGATTTATTCTTATATATATATATATATATATATATATATAGTGGGATGGATGAATTGTCGTCTAAATAATGCAAGAATGAAAATGACACTGATACCACATTTTAACAGATATATTTACCAAAATTATACAAAAATATCTTGAAATACTAAAGATTAAATTTGTCCAGTAAAATTACCATTGGCTTCAACCACAGTCTTCAGACTTCAGATTCTTCTACATCTCTTCTGAACAGTCTCTTTGAATTCTGCCATTATCCTAACCTTTAGTTCACTTTCTTTAGTCACCCCCAAACATAATGATGAGGGTTGCATCCTGAGGAAATAGGTGGCTTGATATAAGGTGTGAAGTGGTCACAGAAATTGTCTGAAAACCATGACTAGATTCTACTGCTTGTGTGGCATAGTGCAGATTTCTGTTGTATTCCAGCAGCCACTCTCTTGACCCAGAGCAGTACTACATCCTCAAGGCACTTGATGTACTCTTGTGGGAAAATAAATGGAGGCATAATGTTGTAATCACCATTAGACTCCTTCAACTCTTTCTGAATTCTTTGCAATGTCCTCAGATTGACACCCAAACACTCTGAAATGTTCATATTGGAACTTCTGGTGCAAATTCCAAGCAGTACAGTATGCAGTTTCTAAATTGCTAGTCGAGTGAATTGTCATGTTGCTCTTTTTCTCACAGTGCCCAACTGACCATACTGTACTGTGCAGTCAACAAAAAAAAAATGTGTATGCACAAAATTAAAGATATAATATGATGACAATTTACTCATTGCACCCTGTATGTATATATATATGTATGTGTGTGTGTGTGTATATATATATATATATATATATATATATATATAGTTTTTGTCTTGTTTTTCAAAATTCTTTTTAATCATTTCACCCCAAGCAAGACCAATAAAGCTATTAAGATATGTGTGAGAGAATCTGAGAAAAGACACTTCAAGAGAAAGAGCAATAAAAAATTAGAAATTATGAAGACAAGAGATAATGATTAACATTTCATTTAAATTTTTGAAGATCAGAGTTGACTGGAAAGCAAAAAGCTGGAAGAGGGTTCCACAAACATGAAATGTGAGAGAAGAAACTCTTAGCATAGAACTTAGTTAGATCTAGACATTTTAACTGTAATTTTTAGTAAACCTTTTCTAAAGCTCACTCAATACAAAAACCAAGAGCCACTCAAGGTAGGGGCTTCCTGAATGAGATGAGTGATAGGAATCTAAGAGGAGGAATTAAGAAGTTTTGATAATGAATGATAGAGCAGATAGATAACAATTGAACCTAGACATGAAGAGATTAAAATTGTAGTATTTGGTGAATCAATCCACATGGAAATCTGTGCCATAAAGTAGCAGTTTTAATTAGAAACTTTCTGAATGGAATACGCTTCTCACTTGTATGTATCCATAGGGAATAAAGATGATTCAATCTCATGGACACAGTAAAGGAGGTTCTTGGTTGTAAAAATCTGAGCTGGTTTTACTAAGGAATGAATATTGTCAGAATATTTGCTATAGAACTAGCAATAGGCTTGCAACATTACATTTGTAAGAAAGAGGCTACTAGGTGTCAAATAACAGTGGGTACTGATATATTGTTTTAAGGGCCTAAAGGGGACAACTGTATATTAAGGCAATATGTAGAAAATGTATTCAGTGACTGTAAGAGGTTCAGATTGTAGTGATTCAAAAGCATCATCTTGGGAGTCTGTTTCACAAAGTAACAGTTCTAGGGAAGCTTTCTAAGTGAAACTTCCTCCTTATCAATGGAATATGAAGAGAATGAGATGACTTTTTTTATGTGGCATGCTAGATCCTAGTTGTAAAGGTTTGAACTAAGGAATATTGCTTGTCTGAACATTTGCCATAGAAATAGCAATAGAGCAGAAACATTTCATCAATAGGGAAAGGGGTTGTAGGATGGAAAACAATTCATTAACCACAAGGACACTAAAATACTTTTGAACTCTGTAAAACCAAGAAAGTGAGGATTGGGCTTCCCCAGATGTACTGAAAACAAATTGCTTGTAAATTTATATTTTTTGTTGACTGTACCAGATAATAAAAACTAACAACTGAAATGGATAGCACATGTAACTTGAAGAGAAAATGAGGACATAATCAAAATGTTGACATTCCATACAACTTTAAATTAAAGGTTAGGAAGGACAGCCCATGAATACTGGAAAGAGGGATAACAGCTACTGAACTTGAGAAATCTATTTTCCTGAAAAATTCCTTTAAAACAGATTTTATAAATTTCAACTGAAAACAGCTGCTTGGTCAATGAATGCTGAAGGTTTCCTTATAAGGAAATGGCTAATATAAACATTTATCTATTTATAATATTTACATTGTTCAAAATGTTGTTTTCATCTTTGTTGTCATATTCACAATGTTTCACCTGTTGTATGCTCTGGCCTTCTTCATTCCAAATAATGTAAATAGTTACAATACTTCATCTCAGAAATATAAACAGATAACCATTTATCTATCTAAACTTATTTATAAATGGAACTTTGTGTGCATGTGTGTCTGTCTGTATATGTGTATCCATTACCTATAGACTCTGAAACGACTGAACCGATTTTCTTAAAAATTTACACAGTTGTACTATAAGCGTATGCGAATGTTCTTAGTTAGGTTTTGTGTCGTGGTACTCCCAATAAATATCGATAATCGAAAAAATCAGGTTATAGAAGGAGTGGTCCGATTTTAATCAAATTTGATACACTCATAGACAAAGACAAGAAATGATATTCAGAAGTTTCAAGGTTGCAGTTCTTACAATAGTGCAGAAAATTTGATATCGATACCAGGAAATCAAAATTTGACTTACATCCATTCATTTTTCTTTCAGTCTACGGTTTTGCTTTAACTGGAAACAACTATTGCTTTTTAGTCTTTCGTGCCAACGTCCAAAGAGTCTGATCTCCAGGACCATGGATTAGTTTTAAAGCTTTCATTACACCCGAGCAACGCCGGGCTATACAGCTAGTCTGTTCATAAGTATAAACTTGCTTATTATTGGTATTTAAGAACATGTATCTGTTTTAAGAGACAATTTATTGATAGCCCTTACACCCGGGTATTATATAAGCGAACAAGTAAGCAAGTGTAACAACCAACCAATCTTGTGAATTGCTTTTAATCCAGCCGAGCCACTCTGATAGGTTTAATTAAATGTCAGCAGCTTAATGAGATTCATGCCTCTGCTGAGAAGCACATAATTTGTTTTCAGGATTTGACAGCTTTACATTTGGGTCTTAAATATCAACAAGATCATTACTACACTGTTGCTTTGGTAGCCATGTTGGATCCAGAGTTTTCACTAGTTTTTAATATCAAAGGCCCTTTGCCATGGTATGTTACTGGAGATCCTGGATGTATTCGACCAACATGGATTCCTTTTATGTTTGATCCTCCCGCCATATTTAGCTGTATGATGTAAAGCATAAGGTAAGCCATTCTTTCTTTTCTAAATAATTATATAGATATAAGTATGAAATTGTTACACAGAATTTAGATATATCTTTTGTATATAATGTATTTTATGCTAATGGATCAGCTGTAGTGGACATTAATGTGAAAAAATGACCTGAGCCTGAATGTCAGTCATATCTGTATCAGTTTGATACATTTAAGAACAAACATCTTTAATAACAGAAATTTGAGGTAGACCCCTCAGTGGCTGTTAGTATATCTGGGTAGATGACAGCAATGTTGAATAAAAAAATATAGGAAAATATATCAGAAAGAAGAATCAAAGACATTTCTTTATTATTTTAAAATAATTATTTTTGTTTGGTAAATAATTACTTTTCACTTGGCTGATAAACAAATGCTCATTTACATATTTGGGGAAGGATGTAAATTTATTGTCATTTAATAATTGAGGTTTGACACAGGTATAACATTCATATTCATCAGACCAAGCTCTGGCACAAGTGTTTCCATTATTTGATGCATTATTCAGGCAAGTTTTCTATCATCTTTGATCATTGCATCTCAGCTGGTGTGTTTTCTAGTCTTTTATAAGGCATATATGTTAAATTTAATAAGTGTCATTCATTAAGTATATTGCAGTGGCTAATGAATCTAAACTAGTTCCATCGCCAGACATTTTCTGGTGGTAGGATTAAAACAAGACCTGTCAAAGGTCAGATGAACCTTCTTATAAGATCAATGGCCTTATAGCACACCTTGATTACATAACTACTGGGTGCGATGGATAAATTGTCGTCTAAATTATGCAAAACTGAAAATAGCAGACATCCCATTTTAATAGATGTATTTACTAAAATTACATAAAAATATCTTGAAATATTAAAGAGTAAATTTATTCAATAAAATTACCATTGACTTCAATCACTTCCTCCAGACAACTTCAGAATCTCCTGCATCTCTTCTGGATATTCTTCCTTGTTTAAGTTGGTGAATGCTGCAATAATCCTTGACTTAGTTCATCTTTGGTGTTACAAGGAGTTTTGTTGGTCTCTCACTCAATTGTACTCTATACATAATCATCAAGAGGGTTGCAGTCTGGGGAGTTAGATGACCAGATGGAAGGGGTGATATGGCTACAGAAATTGTCTGATAGCCATGACTGTGTTCTCTTGCATGTGTGGCATGGTGCAGCCTCCCTCACTACCTTCAGGCCTCCATGTTGAGTCTGAAGCTTCTCACTAACAGTTCTTTTCTTAGAATAATCAGTGATTGTTATGAGCTGCTTTACCTTTATAATCACCATTACACTCATCAAACTCTTTCTGAATCCTCTACACTGTCCTCAGATTGACACCCAAACACTAAAATATTTGTATTGGAGCTTTAGTTTTGTGGGTGCTTCATTTTATTCAACCAATATTTCACTGTCTTTGTATCTAATTAATCCTTTTAACTTTCTAGAAAAAGAAAGAATTTTCTCTCCTTCTCTCTCTCATACATTTATATATATATATATATATATATATATATGTATATATATGTATATATATGTGTGTGTGTGTGTGTTTCTATCTCCCTCCCTCTATATATACATTCTAAGATGCATTAGATCAATTGAAGGTTTTCCCTGTGTTGTTAGGGGTTGCAGGTTCGAATCCTGCCCAATGATACACATTTTCTGAACAAAATTTCTCAAAAATATTCAGGCCAGTAGAAAGATATACATAAATATACTGTTTAATTAAAAACAGTATCTACCCAAAATAAATTAAAATATGTGTGTGTCTCTCTCTCTAAATATATATAATATCAAACAGGTGAAGAGGCTCATCCCTTGTTCCCTGGTTAGGATGTGGTTCTCGGCTTTCTCTTTTCCAATATTTTTACTCTTACGTAGCTCCCTGCGCATCAGTGGCGTTATCGCCTTGCTTGGGGTGATATGATTTAAAAAAAAAAATATCTGTTCTATCTCACTCTTTCTCTCTAATTTACTCTTGTGAGTAGCAGCTAATTATCTGCAATGTGTGTGTGCTTTTGTGTTTTTTTCATTGTACAGGCCTGATCTAAAGTATTCATTAAATATGGCAGACTTCTTTTATCTATTTTTGCTGTTTTTTTTCTTTTTCTTTTTTTTTTCTTTTTTTAACATTTTTCTTAACTCAATCATGTCTTTTTTAAAGTCAATGGTCAGGATTTTATTTGAATTCATTAAGCTTGGCATTGTCAAATAATTTTCCACTTTTATTTCCTCCATCTTATTTCTGTTGCTTTTTATCTTGGCTCTCGGATTATCATTCCATAACTGTTTATAAACAGTACAGATCAGAAGTAAAGAAACCTATGTAAGATTTGAACTCTTATCCCTCTTGCTCGGAAATCCTACCAGTCTGGAAACAGCTATTCTAGGAAATAAGCAACAAATATTCTGATTACAGAAATTCAAACCCAACCATGCAGCTCTCATTATTTCATTTTCCTTGAATGCTCTCTAAGCTGAAAGACTTGTTTATACATGCTATTAACCTTATTAACTATTTTATCCATATCATCAACTAATGTTGGCCATATTTAAGTAATTTTGCAATTGTGTTGATTATATTTTCTGTACGAGTAAGCTAAGATTTTTATCTGTATAATTAGCTGTCATATATAGGACTGAATTCTATTTTTATAATCATTAAAAGTAAAAACCAAAAAATATATCAATCTGAACAAACAGGAAAGAAAATAAATTAAAGAAACAACAACAATATACTGATTAATCTCTTTACTTACTAATCAGCTACCATTAGAATGGCACAAAGCATGTTCACTTATTGGGACTGAGTAATGGCTTTGGTTATTGTAATAACTGAATATCTCATTATTAAGGGAGATCAAGATGCAGCACATAGACATTGTTACTTTTTTTTTTTTTTTTTCCAGTCATGAAAATAATAATAAATGTACTCTTTATTGACATTATTTACATTGTTCGGACTGTTGTTCTCATCTTTGTTGCCATATTGACATTTCAGCTGTTGTACGCTCTGATCTTCATCAGGTGATTCGAATTTTAAACTGATCCCTTTATTTTGATCACTTTAGTAGATTGTTCTCGTTCATTAAGTCATGCCACTTCTAGATGTCTTATCTCCCTTTAACTCAATTCTCTAAAAACACATGGCCCAGTGAATAAAAGCATTGGTTATATCCAGTGACTTGACTGAAAGAGTTTCAAGTTCAATACCTGGCTACAACAGTGGTGAACAAAAACTTAGCTGAGTTAAAGAGATAACTAAGGACATCCAGAAGTGTCACGACTAATGGAATGAGTACAATTTACCCCAGTGATCAAAAAAAGGGTTCGGTTTAAAATTTCGATCACCTGAAGAAGGTTGAAGCAAACAGCCAAAATGTCATGAATATGGCAATAAAGATGAGAACAGTCAGAACAATGTTCATAATTACAATGCCTCATCTCAGAAATATAGACAAATATTAAAGGTACTCTTTTATATATATATATATATATATATATATATAAATTTTTTTTTTTTTTTTTTTTTAAATCAACATCTGTGTGTGTGTTTTTCTTTATTCCTACAACAGATTTTTTTTCCTTCTTAAACTATTTGAAACCTCCAGAAGATATTGATGCTCCACAATATATGAAACAAGAAGGTTAAGAAAGAAGTTAGACTTAGTTAATACATTTGAAAAACCTAATTTCAAGATAAATTATTTTAATAAAAAAACTTTGTAAATTTCTTCTAAAAGTAGCACTGGCTGCTTGGTCAGTGAATGCCAAATATTTCCTTATAAGATAACAACAAATTTCAGCATTACCAGAAAGGCAAGTGCACAGAGTAGATTATAAATTGGTTCTTTTCAGTGTTCAAAGAAGACTCCAGTAATTTCTGGGTATTTTGAAAAATATTTACACTTATTAAAGATAAGCATTGACATTTTGTGTAAGCCTTTCTACCCAGTTTCTCACTCCTCAATCCTTCAAGAGAACAACAACTGAATAAGCAGGTATGTGAAATATTTCAAGGTATTATTTACCACTAACCTGCAGAGTTTTGAGTCTCTATATTGATATGTTTATTTATATCTACAGTATGTACAGTATTCTTACATTATTCTAAAACATATTGGCAATACAGTTCCAAGTTACCTTATTACCTACAGAACCCTTAATGATTCTATGAAAATTGAAAAAAAGATGTTATTTAATGCAATTTCATGTCAATAAGTTATGTCCTCATCATAATTGTAATATACCATAATTGACGATGTAAAAGCCCTCACTCTGTGACAACTTACAGCCATATCACACTGAAACATTGGTTCCTGTATGATCAGCTAAGTTAAGCAATGTGGAACCTGGTCATTACCTAGATGGGTGACCATTTGGGAATACCAGATGTATCACAGCTCCTCAGTACACTTAGATGTCCAACTGCTTTTACCCAGGATTGAAACCCGACCAAATTGCATCAGTCGGTGATTCTACCTCTGAGCTATAGGCACTTGGTAGAAGGAGGTAGACTTTTAGTGTGTGATATACCATGTAAACATATGCCAGTAGTTAGTGTTTTAATTTATTATTGAATGAACGATGTGTAGATGCTAGAGTAGCTACTGTTTTTTTTTTTGGTTTTTTTTTTTTTCAAAGTCTACCATTCTTCCAGAGTGTGAGAGGATAAATAAACATACCCAGACACACACACACACATATATTCTAAACATATATTGTTAAACATAACAGACAATGAATGTCTATTATGTTTAATCATGAGTCGTTCTAAACATTGTATTTTGGCTTTAATTTCAGATGAAAATAATGACAAAAATTGTCCAACATTTGGATATCTTTTAATAATGCTGGTTCTAAGCTTTCAGCTCACATGAGCCATCTTCAGAGAGGTTACAGGGATGTTAACATAAAAACTTTCACCATCAGAGATATTATCTTGTGTTGACATAAAATATTGCTCTGTGACTATAACAGTCACCAAAAATTTGTAATGCAGTTCTATAACATCACACTGCATGATAAACCAAAATGCTAACAGAACTATATGTGTAAATGCAATGTAATGTGTTGTGCCTAGAGTGAAATGTGATTTTATTAAGTTTGGGTCTGGGTTGCTTTGATTTAATGTAGATGGCCTCCAATATCTGAAGATTTTTTTTATTTTTTTTATTTTTATTTTTTGTGTGTGTGTGTATTATTGTGATATTGACTAAAATCTGTCTGATATTGCAAACATGGCTATGTTTTTCTAAAAAATGTTTAATTGAACTATGATCAGAAAGGTGGCAGGTAAGTCTACGGGAGAGCATGATTGAAGTAAAACCAATATATGTAGTGGATTTATTATTAGTACCAGAGATACAATCTCTGAACGGGCATGTAAATTGATACACTACATTAGTTTTCTGTAAAGGATTTAGTTGTGTGGTTGTAGGGTTATTATAGACTATGAGGTCAATTGTTTTAATTTTTTATAATATATGATGAGCTTAATTTGATTATTATTATTAATTGGTTTAACATTTCTACCTATTATCATTTTGAGTGTTTCATCATGTTTGTAATTATTATGCATTTGGTTGCAATAGTATATGTTAATAGTGTTATGTTTATTTTGACATACACTATTATTATTATCAATATTGTTAAAGGTATGATTAAGTTTATTAAAATACATTTTAATTTGTTGATCAATGACGAAGTTAGGAAATACATTGTTAACAAGTTTGATGTTGTGTAATTCTTTATAGAGTATGGATTTGGAAGAAGATATCATTTGTGTGTGTTGAATTAAGTTGTTTTATAACAGCTAACTTATATCATTAGGGCATTCACCATTAAAAAGACAAGAGTTTATGCTAGTTGGTTTTCTATATAGAAAAGTAGTAAATCTGTGTGTGCTGGAATCAATAAATACATTAATGAATGGAATTTTATTAAGTTTTAATGTAAATTTGGGGATAGTGACTTTCAAATTTGTTTTTAAGTTGTGTAATTTGATCAATAATTCTTGCTAAAATGAAAATGTCATCTATGTATCTTATATACATATGACGTTTATTAGTATCATTAAGTATTTTATTTTCTAATTGTGCCATATAATAATTAGAAAAGAGAGGACCTAGAGATCTCATCGCAATACCATCTATTTGAGTATAAATATTACTTAGGGAGTCATGAAAGGATACTTGAGTAGTGCATGCTAATAATATTTTTAAAATAGTGGGTTTAATATTGATTGGCGGGAGAGTAGTATGATTGTATACATCACAGATAATGATGTCAATCATTTCATGGACAGGAACATTAGTGAATAAGTTTTGGGCATCAAAAGATGCAATTATTTGGTTATTAGGTTTTACGGAATAAAGAATTTGTATAAATTCATTCGTGGAGTTAATACCATATTTACTTGGAAGGTAAGGAGTAATTAGTTCAAGTGTTTTGGAAAGGTTATATATTTGTGTGGGTAAATGCACACACACGTCTAATGGGTAAAGTGTTGCCATTTTATATTTTTAATCTTGCTATACATATTGTTTGTTTCTGATTTTGTAGACAGTACAGTATAGTAGTCAGTTGGGCACCATCTCTGAGAAAAAGAACCTCATAATGCAATTCACTCTGTCTAATGATGATTACAAAAGGGATTGGAGTGATTACTAGTGATGGCAAAGTTATGCTTCCAATCATCTTTTTAAACAAGCCATCAGACTTGACATGAAAGCCTATATCAAGTGCTTTGAGGATGTAGTGCTGCCCTGGGTCAAGATGGTGGCTGCTGGAAGACTATGTCTAGCTGCAGGACTCTACACCATGTCATACAAGCAGGAGAACCCAGTCATGGCTGTCAGACAATTTCTGCAACCACATCCCCCCCTTACATCTGTCCACCTAACTCCCCAGACTGCAACCCCTTATTATATGAGGAGTGCATTTGTTCCAGAGACCAATAACACTCCTTGTAGCACCAAAGATGAATTGAAGGAAAAGATTAGGAATTGTACCAGATTAGCCAACTATGTGTGAAAATTAAAAGAAAAAAATCCTAATGTAAGCTGGAGTATAATGAGAAAAACCAAACCTTACAGCAATAGTCATGTGTGCATATTACACCAAGAGGAAAAGTTGGCTATAGTATCATTTCCAGAATGAGATAGGTTACTAAATGAAAGGATCGAAATAATGTCCAGATGCATTCACATTAGGAAATACATTTTGGGTTTGTACAAATATGGAGGAAAGTAAAAACTATATTATTTTTACTAGTCTTGACTCACTTGTCCCCTTATTTTAAACTTCCTGTTATGTTTTAAGCATTCCAGTTGTACATTCAAAATAAAATGTTAGAAAATCAGTTAGCCTATAATAACTAATCATACCTAAAAGTTGAAACCATGGTAGCATAATTGGCAGATATTCCTAATTTTAATATTTAAAAGCTCTGTATGTTAATTTTTTATCTGTTATTTTTTCTTTAAATGGGTATTGAGTACTTTTTAATACATCTATTTACTGGTCTCATTTGATTCTGATCAATAACTGTTTAATAATTATATTTGGGTAAAAAAAACAATTAGTTATATAAATTAGTTAGTTAGCTGATTGATGTCATCTTCAGCTCCCTGACTCCAGAGTCTTGTAGACTAACCTTTTTGCAGTCATGGAAGCTTTCATCAACTGATTGCTGATTTTTCTCATTTTCATTATTTTCATCTTAAATGAAAAAAATATTTTATGCTCTTTTTATTGTTGCCAGGTTGATTTTTATTTATTTATTTATTTTTTTTTGTGTGTGTGTGTGTGTGTGTGTGTGTGTGTGTGTGTGTGTGTTTGCCTCTATGTAGACTTACATGGTTACCTTCCCTATTTCTTGATTTTCTTGTCTCCTTATACTCTCTTCCTACTTTTTCTTTCTTTTTCACCTCTTTTAGCTCTGAGTGTCAAAGATAATATAACATTGTCGTTGCTGGTGTCACACACAGAATTGTATTTTTGGAGTGGTGTAATTCATTTCCTTGAAAATTTTGGTGTTTTTTTTTTTACATTTGGGAAATATAGGTGTATGTCTTTTTATTTATTTCTTGTTTAAATAATTATTTTTATATTTTTTAAGCTAATGGTAAATACCAAAGTAAACATTTGTTTATATATAATAATAAAGAAAGATTGCCTACTTATGTAGATATAGTAGGCTGATACAAATAATTTGAGATGATAAAAAATAATAATGCTATTTATTGCATATAATTAAACTTTACACTAAACCAAAGAAATGATGTTAAAGTTGATTTTTAACATCTTTTCTTATCAATCTTGTTACTCAATGGCCAATTCTTTATAACTAAGCCTTTAAGTAGCTTAAATCTATAAATGATTTTATATTGCATCAAGTGTTATATAAAGGGTATTGTATTACAAAGAACCAAAAAATATTATTCAGGCTTTTGAATTGTTGTAAGCAATTGTCATTTAGAAGGGTTAATGTGAAGCTTAACCTTTTATTATGCTGTATGTGACTTCATTTTTTGTACAAAATGTTTATCCTGCCACTGAGGGTGACTCTGAATTTGAATTTCATAGATGTGTTGTCATATCCTGCTATGGCCACAGAAAACACCTTAAGTGAAATCTAAACTTATTTATAAATGGAACTTTGTGTGTGTCCGTTACCTATAGACTCCGAAATGACTGAACCAATTTTCTTGAAAATTTACACAGTTGTACTATAAGCGTCTGCGAGTGTTCTTAGCTAGGTTTTGTGTCGAAGTACCCTCGATAAATATCGATAATAAAAAAAATCTGGTTATAGTAGTTCCAATTTTAATCAAATTTGATACACTCATAGACAAAGACATAAGAAACGATATTCAGAAGTTTCAAGGTTGCAGTTCTTACAATAGTGCAGAAAATCGATTTTTATATATATATATATAAAAGGCAAGATGTTTGTGTGTGTCTGTTTATCTGCCTGTATGTCTGTATTTTTTTCAGCCCTTTTATTTTAGTTTTTGCTTCAGGTTTGGCTCTAAGTAGGAATAATTGTAGTTCTTAGTCTCAGCCGTGATATCATTTACTCAGAGGACTTATTTAGCTTTCAAAATTCAGTTTACGACGAAAAACTTTTTTTGATATCGATACCAGGAAATCAAAATTTGACTTACATCCATTCATTTTTCTTTCAGTCTACGGTTTTGCTTTAACTGGAAACAACTATTGCTTTTTAGTCTTTCGTGCCAACGTCCAAAGTGTCTGAGCTCCAGGACCATGGATTAGTTTTAAAGCTTTCATTACACCTGAGCAACTCCGGGCTATACTGCTAGTTAACAATAAGGTTACTGCAGTTGAGAGACCTTGAAAAAAATGCAGAGAAAAGAGAAATAATATTAATAATGCAAAATACTTTAAGATGAAGGAAAGGCATTTAATTGGTAAGATGCTAAAATTCAACAAATGTAAGGCCCCTAAGCTTAATTAAACAGTCCAGGAGGTAAAATATTGATAGTGAAAGGCTTTTGTATTCTAATTACAAACGAAACTTTTTTTTTTCTTACTCTCTGCATTCTCAGAATCAATCACCTCCTTGTGGAAAATAGATTAATCAGATTAGAAGTTATCAATCAATACAACACAGTAGCAACCAGGTTTAGTGGTGCAGAGATTATTGTAGTTCAATTCCTGTTTCATTGAGCTAATCATTGTTTTCTTAGCAAGCAATTAAGTTTACACCAAATCTGCTGTACCCAGTGTGTCTGTCCTCTAATAGGCATAATAAAGCTGGGATTAAAGCTTCTTAAACTTAAGATTATTATATATAGCTAACAACAAATGCTTTGTTGTTTAGTATTGATGCTACATTACTTCAGATTAACCTGTAATAACTGGACTCAGTGTAAATAAATCTCACATTCTATATCAAAGAAGTTACCTGATTATATATATATATATATATATATATACTTACTCACACACACACACACACACAATTCAGTGCTTTCAGAATGTTGACTGGACAATTTTTTAAAATATCTTAATGGGTTCTTGAGGGTCATGTGACAGTCTTTTGTTGAGGATAGTCTGCTGCTGACCATGATGGACATGCCATCCTAAAATAGGGAGCCTAAGACATATGATCAACTGTATCATGTACTTTTTGTGTATGTTGTAAATACAACCTTTTTTCTATTTGCCCCCTTCACATACTGCTGGCCCCTTTTTCTGTTTTAATATCTCTATGTGGCACCCTTTGAAGGGGAAACAACCAGCATGATTTACGGCTCAGCCACAAAGAATGTCACAGCAAGAAAGACTTTATTTCTCCTTTTTAAGGAAAGCAAATTCTCTGCAAAACTAGAAAAATAATCTGAGTGAAGTTGATGTACTTTCTTTAAAAAGGGAAAATATAAAAAAAATTGTTATTGGAATTAATTTCTTTTGGTTATTCTTGTCCTTTCTACTTATGACTATATTACATTGAAATATTGGTTCTCAGCCAATCACTCATGTCAAGCCAGTTCAATACATAGATAAGTGACTGCTTGAGTATACCAGGTGCCATAAGCTTAAATGTGCAGGTGATATAACAGCAGCTAGCACTTGGAAATTGGAGAGATGAGTTCCAATTCCAATCAGATTTGTTATATTCACTTATGTGTAAATACCTTTGGGGAAAAATATGAATACACCTCTTCTTCCCCAGCTCTTTGAGCCAAATCACTTCTTGGATTTCTTCAACCAACACTTTTATCTACTAGGCCATGTGTCCTTGGAGACATCAGAAAGTGCATTTTGGAAACTTATAAACCTGTTTGCATGTGCATTGTAGTGCAGTGGATATCGGCAGATATTGTTGCATTCACTTGTGTGCAAATACCCTAGGGAAAGGTATTAATCTGTCTCTTCTTCTCTTTCCTGCTATGGGTTAAATAGCAGGACAGACTGTTTTCTCTAGCCTTGGTTGGCAACAAGTCTACCACAGAAAGTAATGGCAACCTACTATCGGAAAATATTCTGTCCAGTCAGTCATGTCTCTTTCAAGACTTAATTACCCAAGCATTTATGGCACTTAACTGACTGACAAAACCTGTTTCAAAAGATTGTTATGACCTAGATTATGAACTGATTCTTTAAATTTTCATATTTTCTACTGATGTTATCTGTCTGTTATTTCAAAACACAGAAGGTCAATCATATCTGATTTTTCTATTTCCCCTTATGTTACTGCTTTACAGTGTTACTGCAGTCTTATCTTTGGGTAGCAGACTGTTTCTCCTTTATATTTCTTGCCACAGTGCACAGGATAGTGTACATATAGTCCTTAATCATATTTTTCTCTATGGATGGTCTTACTCAGAAGAGATGTCTGCATAGAGTAATGAACCACTCCTGAAGGTTATGCTGATGTTATATGTACCATAGATCTTTGTATCTTTTCCATTAATCATTTCAGATATGGTAGGCAGACCAAGGCTATTTTCTGAGTGTTGTTATCATCTTGTACCCTACCATCCTAGTTTTTGAGGGATACTGTCATATACCCAGTGTAGTTATATTGTGGGGTACTGGTTATATTGACCTTTTTTTTTTTTTTTTTGTTCATATGTCTCTGGGTCGTTACCCATTTATTTTTATTTCTGAGATTATTTCTTGCTTTGGTCTGTGATAGGTCACATGCCTCTATTAAGGCAATTCTACTTAACGTCTTCATCAAAAGTCAACTTATCTCTTTTGACTTATAGGGTTGGGCGTTGAGAAATTTGTTCATGTAGCCTATTTGCCTAGTTCAAAAACTAAAGAACAATTTTGATTGGTTACATTTTAGAAAGTAAAAAAAAAGACAAAATTAAAGTCAGCACTTCAACATGTCTTGTCATGATAAATGCTAATGAATTTTTGTGATTACTTATTTAATACAAAATGATTAATACAATGCAATCTTGTGACGTAGACTGATAAGACAAAATATGATTAACAACATACCAAGAGTGACAGCTACTGTCACATAACTGTACATGTCAGAGATGTATAAACTGATAAGGAATATTCTGTCAAGTCTGTTGGTAATTTTCTCTTGGCATTGAGCAAGTCATTTGAATGTTGGGTAGATACCTGTAAAGAACTTGCAGAAAGTAAATGAACTTGTGTTATAATTTTTTCAAACTTTATTAGTTATTTTCAAGGTGTGATTGATTTTATTTTATTTTATTTTTTATGGCTTATCAACCTTTTTCTGGTTATTTAAAGCCAGGAAATAATTTTAGATTGTAAGAATCTTTTGGAGATAATTGTAATTTACTGAAACAGGTCCTACTAATTAATTAGTAGTTTAGAGTTTGAAACGAACATGGGCTCACTTGCGTTCACATATGAATTACAAAATCAAACAAATACAACAATTTAAATATTAAGGAAGTATTTTAACAGAGTACGGAAAGTGTAACACTGAAATCTGAAGGCACATTAGGATAACAAAAGTAGCCTTCTAAAAGCTAAGCAATGTATTAACAGGAAAAATTTCATTCGAAACAAAGAAAGAGTACTGAACTGTTATGTAATATCAGTCCTCCTATATGGCAGTGAATACTGCAGCTGCCTTCCAAAAGCTAAGCAAAGTATTAAGAAACAGGAAAAACCTCATTAGAAATAAAGAAAAGGGTACTGAACTGTTATATAATATCAATCCTCTTATGACAGTGAATGCAGGATAATCTCCTCACAGATGAAGAGACTTAAAGCAACAGAAATGTGGTTCTAGAGAAGGATGCTGAGAATACCATGGGACACTTGGGGCACATAATGAGGATAGAGGGCTCAAAAATTTGATACCCACATTATATATTGAAGGTAAGAGGGATAGAGGAAAACAGTGCATTGCCTACCTAGTGAACTCGAGTAAATGAATGGCAGAGCAGAGTTTAGGAGAGATAACAGAAAGACAAAATTTATTAAGAGCTACAAAGGGAAAGAAATTGAGAACCATGATTGTCAACATCATCAAGGGGTACAGCACATAGAAGACCCCTTCCACTCATTTCCTTTTATGATAATTTATTATGAATGGTCAACCTCAGATATAAGCAGTTCATAGGGGTTACTTTATGATGGCCCTAAAACACAACAGCAATAATGAAAAAAGCCATAAATTGAAATAATCAAAGTTTTCTCCTTAAGAGAAAACTGTATAAGGTAGTTACTATGGTCTATAGTACATACAAATTTCCTGTTTGTCCTATAACTTTTATTACAGCATATTGTTATATTTTATTATTAGTTATTGTTAATCTCTTATTTCACCTGTTAAGATCTCCAATAAAAATTAATCTTCTGTTGCAGAACTTTTAATAATGTATATTGGTTATAATTATTTTGTTTTATTGTTAGTTACTGTTGTTAATAATTTGTGTCTCTTATAAGTTAAACTTTATTAGAGAGAAAAAAAACAGTTTCATTTATGATAGTTTGTTACATATGTTTAAACCCTGATATAAGAAATTCTTAGGTTGTTTTAAGCCAAAACCCAACATGAACAAGTTTTCAAAGTTTTTATACATTTGTAATAGAGAATTAAAAGGATTCATCAAATCTTTCATATAGCCACCAAAATACAATGGTTTTTTTTTTTATAGATGCACGAATAGTGCACTCCACTAAGTAATGGTAACATTTTTTTCCTTTTAATCTAGTTTGAAGGATTATTAATTTGAGGATTAGTACACCTTAATCGACTTACTAAAAAGAATAATGCACCTTAATTTTCAGTTTTATTTATCTTTCCATCTACATCTTTTTTCTTTAAAAGTTGAGGTGGAAATAATTTTGTGAACTGATATCTTATTTACAATGATTAATTTTACACTATTTTCTAATCATTTCACTCCAAATAAAGTGATAAAGCCAGTAGATGCAAGGAGTTACTGAGAGTGAAAGAAAATAGCAATTGATGTTGCATTTAAATTTTTGAAAATCAAAGTTGATTGGAAAGCAATAAGCCAGAAGAATTTTACAAATGAGAAGTGCAAGAGAAGAAACTATTAGAATAGAACCTATGGTTACAGCTCACTGTTTCAACAGCAAAATAATGAAATGTAATTGCCAATCTAGTACCACACTTAAATTCATGAGGTCAAGTTAACAAAGAGGAAAGCTCATCAGAATAATTTGCAAAAAAAATATTCAGAGAAAAGTTACAAGGAGTCTGTTATGGTAGAAGGTAATGATAATATTAACCATTTCTCTATATGGAAACATTTGGCATTCACTGACCAAGCAGCTAGTACTCTTTTTGGTTGAAATTTTTTAAAATCTTTTAATTAAAATGCTTTTTAGTGAAACTGATTTCTCAAGTTCAGTTGTTGTTATTGCTCTTTCGGTATTGATAAGGGTTTTCTTTCAAACATTGTTTGATGTGATGTGGAATGTTAACATCTAGAGTGTGTCATTATTTTCTCTTCAAGTTACTTGTTCTATCCATTTTGTTGCTGCTGTTGGTAGTCTTCAAGTGATGTGGTTTTTGTTACTTGGTACAGTTTTTTTTGTGATTCTTTAGTGCCAGTCCACAATATTCAAAGAAGGATGATCTTTGCCAAGAACCTCTGGCTTTACTCATTCAAAGCCTTTTTTTACCATTGCTCTTTGGAAGCTATTGCATACAGCTGACAGTTTAGATATTTTTGAACAGGTTTGGTCCTATGCATGAAATCCATATGAAAGTCTCAATCTGACAAGACTATTAAAGAACATGACTTAAGTTTTCAGGTTGATGCAAAACTACCTTTGCCACAACCTATTCTATGTTCAATTTATTTTTTTCTTGTGCTTAATTTGTTATAAGTGAGTCATATGCTGAGGTATCTGAAGTGTTTTGTATTTACTAATTCAACATCCTGTAATTTTTATTGTTTCTGTTTTGAAAAGGTTTTTCTTGAGTTCCATTTCTTGGAACACTTGATGCTGATTTTCTGTTTAAGATCATTCTTATTTCAACAGAGTTATCAGCATAGCTTTGTCCTCCTCATCAGAAAATAGGCCACAGGTCAGAAAGCTGAATCATTATCTTCTAACACATCACTCAATAAATCCTGGGCCTAACTAATAAAATAACTTTGAGGCAAAATTCAACTTTATTCATCAACATAGTCTTCTTCTAGGGTGATACACTGATTCTAATGCTTCTCTAACAATTTGATGCTGTTTTGTAGAATGATTTGTCTTTGGCATCAAAATACGCTTTAGTTTCCAATATCACTTCTTCATTGGAGCCAAATCTCTTTCCCTGGAACATTCTTTTGAGGTCTGCAAACAGCCAGTAGTTGCTGGGGGCCAGATTTGGAGAATAGGATGGATGCAGAAGCAATTCAAAGTACAATTCATGTAGTTTTGCCATTGTTGCAATTAACTTGTGTCACAGTGTGTTGTCTTGGTGAAAGATCACTTTTTCTTCTTCATTTTTGGCTGTTTTTTTTGTGATTTCTTCCTTCAAATTCACCAATAACACTAAATAATATTTGCTATTGACAGTTCTTTCTTTCTCAAGGTAATGAACAAAATACCTTGTACATTCCAAAATATAGAGGCCAAAACTTTGCCTGCTGGTGTTTGCATCTTTTGTCACTTTGGATGGCTTTCACCTGCTGCTGTCCACTTAGCTGATTGCCAATTTGACTTCAGAGTGAAGTTTCATCCAATGTCAAATATTTATTTATGCAAAAATTTTTTGTTGCGTTGAAACAATTTCAAACACTCTGAATTGTTATTTTTGATAGACTGTGAGCAAACATGGCAACCACTTTGAACACAGCTTTTTCATTGTCAAATATTCATGCAAAAGGGTGAATACACGCCTGATATGTTCAGCTTCTCTGCTATCCCACACAACTTCAATTTATGATCGACCAAAATGAGATTGTGGATTTTTTTAGATATTTTCCAGGACAACTGACGATTTTGGACAACCTGAGCATTCAGCATCATTTGTGTCTGTACAACCATGTTTAAATTCAGCATACCACCTTGTAACTGTAGTTTTCAAAGGAGCAGAAACCGAATAACACTTATCAAGCCAATGATTTGCTTGAACAGTATTTTTCCCCATCAGAAAATAATGCTTTATCAAAACACAAAAATCAAATTTTTCCATTGTTTTGAAAATTTGCAACAGTAGCATCACTTAAAGAACTGTAATTTGTATACTAATAATCTGATTGGGCCCAAATTTTGTCATGTGACATTTGAAGGTGAGTACTTCATAAAAATCATATGGATTTTTTATTAGTGTTGCCATCTATATGTCAGGCATGCGACTTTTTGAGTGATGTGTTATGGAATGTTTGTATGGTCAGTGGCCATCCCGTCATATCTGTTTGTAAATGCTCAGGGCATAGTCTAGGAAGAGATTAAATAGACTAAGGTTCTCATTTCCTCCTTGTAATTCTCTTGATGAGATCTGAAATGTTTCCATATTGAGGTCCTCTCCAGAAATGTACAACTCTCTAGCTCGATACAATTCCTAGATAGATGTATTCAGTGGGTTCAGAGCTTGGAAGGCAGTTTTTAATGGAGAAGAGAAAGAGCTCTATTGATGTGGTCATATGTTGCTGTGAGGTCACCAAAGCAGGTATACAGTTTCTATTAGAGTAATTTCTTGAATTTATTTGATGACATATGTGCCACCAATGCATCCCCTCTAGCTGACTTTTGTACAATGATGAATCTGGTTAATAATTTCACCATGGTAGATCCAACTGAGATACATCTGTGTGTGTCTTGAGGGTTACCTTTCTGTTTCCAGAATGAATTAATGCGTAATAGAATCCACTTTTTAGGGGTGCATTTCTGATTCCAGACTTTTATAAAATAGAGGAATTTGTTATTGAATTCAGAGAGAAAATAGAATATTTTCAATTGTTCAACTTTAATGTCGAGTGATGCTTTATTATTTAGTTTTTTTTTTAATAGATTTCTTAATTTCCTTATTAGTAAGTTATTGTTTATATTTGGGGATGGACTTTATAATGGTTGAATGAATATTGATATATGTTCTATTT
Source organism: Ascarosepion bandense (assembly GCA_037127315.1). Lineage (NCBI taxonomy): Eukaryota > Metazoa > Mollusca > Cephalopoda > Sepiida > Sepiidae > Ascarosepion > Ascarosepion bandense. The sequence goes on from JBBBDQ010001607.1 coordinate 138,157, forward strand.
CTGCAAGCAAGGCAATATGGTGTCTCAAACTATCAGCAGACAGCAATGGTATATGGGTGTTATGTGAGAGAGAGAGAGACCCGGAGATTTCATTCAAGTCAAGCAAATTCTACAAAATGAACAATATTCAATTTTTCAAAGATTTTCTATACCATATAAGCATAATTAGAAAAATTATGTCAGTTACTTTGTGTCAAGAAAGAAAAGAACAACAGTTTTTAAATTATCACATGACCACCTCAATTTCCTAACCACTCTTCCATTGAATTTGTATGGGATGATTTAGATAGAAGAATTTGAAGAGAATAACCAAAGTGAGCTTTTTCAGTGCTGGAGGAATAGTTGGGAAGGTCTACTATCTACTTTTTTCAAAAACTGTTGTAAAGAATAACCATATCTGGGGAGAGGGGAGAAGAATTGGATTCATATATTTGCCTCACCCTATCATCTGGGACTTCAGAATATATCAATTGCATCATATATTAAATCAAAATTCCGGTTTACTGAAAAAAGCAGTTAAAACCAGGAAAAAATGCTAACGATATTCTTACACAATCCAAATACAATCAATTTACAAATCTACAAGCAAGCTTGAACAAAAGCATATGGCAAAATTAAAAATCTAAAAGTAAAACTTGGCAAAACTACATCTCTAAACTAAATAACAAAACTCCAATAGAAAAATCATGGGTAATAAAAAAAATTATTGGAAAAAAAAACATCGCAAACTACAACAATCCATTTAACCAAAACAAATGAAGATAAATGCACTGGAAAAAAAACCTGAAATAACTTCTCAAGAAATCACTACACAACCAAATTTCGAACAATAAAGAAAAATACAATATTCTTTTTACTATAACAGAACTAACAGGTTCCATCAACAAACTCTGCAACTGATCCAGGGGAAATTCATTACCAATTAATAAAATACCTATCAGAAAATTGTTTTAATACTTCTCTATATCTTCAATGATATATAGTGTCCAGAAAAATTTCCAAAATTGTAGCTTGAGTTTATCATCATTCCAGTTCCTGACAAAAGACATTCCAACCTAACAAACTACCGACCCATTGCACTAAGAAGTTGTATTTGCAAGACAATGGAGAGAATGGTAAATGCTTGACTAATGTGGTAACTGGAGAGGAACAATTTCTTATCTAGCTACCAAAGTAGATTTCAGAAAAACCAAGGAACCAATGATCAACTTGTATGGCTAGAATCATTTATTCATGATAGTTTTATTTGAAGTTATTGTGTGGTATCAATATTCTTTGATCTTGAAAAAGCTATGATACCACATGGAAGTATGGTATCCTAAAATCATGCACAAGATAGGAATTAAAAAAAAGAATATACATTCATCTAAAACTTTCTATCAAATTGAGCATTTAAAGTATGAAATGGAAACATCAGACACACAAGCAGAAGTAGGAGTACTGCAATGTAGCTTTTTATCAGTTACATCATTTATTCTCAAAATAAATAGTATTATTAAAACCATTAATACAGGAATTTAAAAATATATGTAGATGATCTCTGAATATCATACTCATCTCTAAACATGATTTTCCTTAAAAGATATTTAAAACACATTTAAACAAGATAGCAAAATGAATAAATAAAAATGGATTCTGTTTCTCCAAAACAAAAACTGTTTGTATACATTTCTGCAAAAAAATAGCCTACCCCCTTGATCCAGAATTAAAATTAAATGGATACATAATTCCCACAATCCAATAAAATATCTAGGATTTCTACAAAATAGCAAACTTAAGACCTACTTTAAACAAAAATGCCAAAAGGCTTTAAAAAGTAATATTAAAACTGAATTGGGATGCAGATCAAAAAGTAATGTTCAGAATACATAGGTCACACATAAGATCAATGAATGCACCATTTACAGTGCTACACATATTTTAAAAACCTACAAACCATAATAAATCAAGGACTGAGATTACGTCTTGGAGCCTTCCAGATCTCACCCATGCAAAATCTCTATATAGAAGCCAATAAACCACCTATTTCTCTGAGATGGGAAAAATTATCCCTCCAATATGCACTAAAACTACAATTCAACACAAATAATTTATCATACAAACAAACAAAAAAAAAAAAAATGAATCTCAATATATCCAGTTTAATAGAAATAAATCAACAGCCTTCCCTTCACTTGGACATCAAAATTAACAAAGCACTAGAACAAATGAACTAAGATCTTAATAATGTAGCACCAGTCACAATAATTAAGGTAGCTCTAAGGACAATCTCCAAACCTTACAAACACCTAACATTGACACAAAAAATAAGAAACAGTTACCAAAAGTATGTATGGACAATTTAGACACAAATATCATGACTATAAACCATTCTACACAGATAGGTCAAAAGTCTGAGATAGAATAGGCACAGCAATCGCAAACAAATCAGGCTACCAAATAATGCATCCATCTATACAGCTGAATTAAAATGGCACTTAAAATGATTGAAAATTAAAACAACAGGAATATCTAGTTTAACAGCAATTAAAGAAAAGAACACTAATAATCCTAAAATCTTGTCATCATTTAATAGTGCACAAAACAATAATACTGGCCTGGTTATCTAGCTGTTTGAATTCCTTGCATTCACTGATGTGCAAATACCCTTGGGAAAGGTATCAATCTGTCTCTTCCCTCCAGTTATGGGTTAAATAACAGGACAGATTGGGTTCTATAGCCTTGTTTGGCGACCAGTCTACCACAGAAAGTAATGGCAATCTACTGTGGGATAATCTCCTGCCCAGTCAGTCATATCTCTTTTGAGACATGTTCACGCAAGCATGTATCATGTATGGCACTTGACGGACTATCTAGCCATTTAGGCATCGAAGGAAATCCTGAAGCTGACACACTGGCAAGAGAAACAACAAAAATTAAAATAATCGACTTCAAACTCCTATATACGGATTGTAAAAACAGAATTACATCACACATCAAAACAAAATGGCAAGCAATTTGGGTCATGTTTTCAAACAATATACTATGTAAACATCAGCCATCAATAAGAAAGGAAAATATAGAGCTATTGTCTGACCTTGAACAAGACTTTTTTTTTTTTTTTTTTTTTTAATCATTTCACCCCAAGCAAGGCATTCCACTGCCACTATTGTGCTTGGGGCTACATAGGGGGAGATAAATAGGAAGAGTGGTTAGATATAGGAAATGTCAGAAGGTGGGTGATAGATAGTTGGGTGTGTGGGAAGAGTGTTTGAAAGAATGGAAGTTAGTTTGTTAGGAGGTGTCTATTGACCTTACATTTAAACTCCTGGAGATTGTAGCCGTCGGGGAAGCAGTCATGTGGAAGAGAATTCCAGAGTCGGGAAGTGCGAGAAAAGAAACTGTTGGAGTAGAAGTTGCAGTTGCATTTTATCGGTTTCACTGTAAAAGGGTGGGATCTAGTTGCTAATCTAGTATCTCGTGCAAATTCGAACCTAGGGGGCACCAGTGATCTAAGTTCATCGGAGCAGAAGCTGTGAAAGTATTTATAGAAGAGACACAGGGAAGCCACGTCACGCCGGTGAGAGAGAGTCTGCAGGCGGTCTGCTAAGTCGGTATCGATCACATTACAGACCCTCCGCTGTACCTTGTCTAGAAGCCCAAGGAGAATAGCAGGGACACCTGACTAGATGTGGCAACAGTATTCAATGCATGGGCGGATGGTAGATTTATAAATGTGCAGGATAGATTCAGATGGAAAAAAACCTCCAGGCCCTGCACAGAGAACCGACTTTCATAGCAGCGGATTTAGCAATGGATTCGATATAGTCATTCCACTTGAGGTCCGCTGAAAGTGTGAGACCAAGGAGGCATAGTGTTTTACTCTCTGGGAGGCAAGCCTGGTACTCAAAAGAATAAGAATTTGACATACTCACTTGAGACACACATGCTCAAGGAAGAAACTACACCTTTGCGTACCCACTGCAATCAATTTCTCACCATCAAACGTATCTTGATAGACTGTAAGAAGCAACTATTTAGTCAGTCAGTTATGTGCCATATGTGATACACACTTGGGCAATCATGTCTTGAAAGAGATATGACTGACTGGGCAGAAGATTTTCTCGCAGTAGATTGCCATTACTTTCTGCAGTAGATTAGTTGCCAACCAAGACTATAGAACCCAATCAGTTCTGCTATTTAACACATAACTAGAGAGAAGTGACAATACCTTTCCCAAGAGTATTTACACATAAGTGATTGCAACGAATTCAACTGGAATGTGAATTCAGCTCTCCGATTTCTCGATCTAAGCCAATATCTATTGCATCACAAGGCACATCCACTATTACCAAGCACAAAATCTTAACATGCTCTTCAAAAATGTACCTACTGCCCAAATAATAGGATATATGAAGAAAATAAAATACTTCCAACTTCTACAGAAAAGAGCTTGAATTTTGAATCCTACGGCTTATGTTTTGAAATACTTGTGTACTTTACAACTTGTGATGTATAGAAAATGATTTTGAAACCTGACAAGCACTTGAAATGTTTTGAAACATTCCTGAATAAAAAATTCAGTTTAAGCATTAAAAGATCCACAGGGGTTGATATGCTGGTAAAACAAATAAACAATCAATCAGTCAGTCATATATTTCCCAAGATATTAGCATGTAAGTGAATGTAATGAACATGACTGGAATTTGAACTCTGCTCTTCAATTCTTAAATCCAAGGATCCATTACACTACTGTGCCTCTCTCAGTCTAACCTGATATTAAATCATAGCTTGGGGTCTATAAATATTACTAGTGTAAATGAATTAAGTGAATTGAAGATTAATTACTAGCCAAAAATTAATATTGATGTTCTTTCAGGTTTTGCTGCTGCTAAAAGTTTTTAATAATACCATCTAAAAATTAAGTTCTAGGTTGTTGTTATCAAGTCAGTTTTTTTTTTTGGGTGGGGGCACTAAAAATCTTGTAACAGTTATTCTTGCTCTCAGGTATAAATTGGGGAATAAAATATATGTGCAGAAAGATCAAGCTGGGTGTTAGAATCCATTGGGAAGGAACAACTCGACTCTCGACTGAGTGTTGGAACAACTCAGAAGCAGCAAATAACTTTTTTATGATCGAATAAAAGTAATTTATTGGCAAGTATATATATATATATATATATATATATATATATATATATATATAGGATCATCTTTAAGCTGGTCCTCTCAGCTAAATAAGGTTCATTTATTTCTCTTCTTTCAATTTGAACTAAGGTTCATACTGGTCATAGATCATAAGTAGACAAGTCCAGCATTCTTTTGAAATATTCAAATTGCAGATACTAGTAAAGAACAATTTCAGGCTTCATTTTGTAATGAAAGCCATCATGTGTCATTTCAAAATAATCTGTATGAATGTTGCAAGAAGTTAATGTAGTTATACCCAAGAGATGAATTTTGATCTATAACCTTTTGAGATGAGAGCATATTTCTAACAAAAGGAATGCCAATGAAAAGCATATAATTCTCTGAAGGTTTTTTGGAGGTAAATGTCAGTGTTACTTGCATTTCATGGAAGAAAGATAATCTGAGACAGGAACAAAGATAAAAATGCTTTCATTTCCACTATTCACGTTTCTACTTAAAATGAAAATAGTGAAATTAATGTTTCATACGTAATGAAGATGCCTGTAAAGATAACTCAGTGGTTAGTGTTTTTACTGTTCAAATCTCTGTAAACACTTCAGATATTACTGAACAAGATTTTTTACAGATAAGAACTTCCTTTTTTCTTAGGTTGGGAACAGCTAGCAAATTCACTTTATAAAACTTCTTTGCTTCTAAAACCAAAAATTACTCTTTTGTACAAAATACAGATGCCATTTGGAATTTTCAATTTATAAAATGTTCCGATAGAAATTTTTGATTGCTGGAACAAATTGAAAATTATTTTTAAAAAATTAAAAAAATAAAAATGCCATGCTTAATAAACACTGTGTAGGAGGGGATTGAAGGAAATAAGCTAGTCCTGGCCAGTCAGTTAAGTAATGTACATGATACATGCTTGAGCGATCATGTCTCTTTTGATTTATGGCTGTCTAGGTAGAAGGTTTTCCCATAGTAGGTTGCCATTTCTTTCTGTGGTAGACTGGCTTCTAACCAAGGCTATATGATCCTGTCTGTTCTGTTATTCAGCCCATATCTGGGAGGAAAAGTAATGGTTTCTCAAAGGTATTTGTACATAAGTGAATATAATGAACACAACTCAAATTTGAACTTGGCTCTCTGATTTTTATTCTGAGCTGATATCTATTACACTATAATGCATATCCTTAATCATGGTAGCACTTGTATTTGGTATGCAAGAGTAACTTAGTGTTGTTGTAGTCTTATACTTCTACAGGAATTTACAAGTTCAAGTTTCCATACAGTAAAAGAAAAAGCCTCAATGACCTTGTACTACAAATAGATTCTGTGGGCAGGACAACTGAACATCAGAAAATCATAACATTTTTATAACCAAATAAAAGGAATTTATTAAGGATTAAAAGCTTAATGAATATTTTTACCTTATTAAAAATTAAATTTCTTTACTATTTACATTATTAATATATAATTAAAAATATCTTCACTAATTAAGTGTGTGTGTGCACGCACACACATACATATATCTATTTCTCTCTCTCTCTCCACATATATATATATATATATATATATATATATATATGGGAATTCATGTATAAAAATATTATTCAGGTGTTAATAAAATAGTGCTCAATGTAACAAAGCTATTATATATATTAAAAAATATATTATCCTACTAAAGAATAGTAGCCAAACATAAGATTTAACTCCCAAGAACACTGAGTGAACAAAAATTCAAATCTCTTAAACAATCAATTTCTAATATGCACCTGATGATTGTGTAAAACATGAATCTCAGAGTTGTGCCACCAATGTAAGATAATATATATTTTTGATGTTTACACACACGTATATATATATAAACTCTGAAAATACTTTTCTGTAAAATTTAATTACAATGTTTTATTTATAAATTATGCTCCTATATAACTTTAAAATTAAAAAATTATTTTGCTAAAATAAATGAACAACACAATACTTATTTTGGTTTTCTTAACTACAATATACTTTAGTATACCATAACCATTTAATTCTAACCTAAACCTTCCAGCGACTTTACTCATGAGGTAGTACAAAATCAAATTAAAAAAACCAAAAAAAAAACCCCTAAAATCCCACCTGCTGTTAGAAATTGTCTACCCATTTAAATAATGCATGGTCCCACTATGTATCTTACCTAGACAAAATTAAAGTGTCATTGCCTTGACATCTGATTACTTATTTTCGTGACCCTAATCTTCAACTTCATAGTTCAACCTAATTCTTATTTTTGATTGAAAAATATTGAGACACCTACAAGCATATTCTCCAACTACCACCCCTTAATTTTCTAAATAACCATAAATTCATCATATATTTTCTAAATAGATCATCTTCACCATTTATTTTAAAATATCAGCTGAAGAAGAACAGTATTGTTCTCTAACGTGAAAATTTCTGTGTAGTAATATACTTTTATAAACCATTGTAATAACAAAATTACTAATATATATATATATATATATATATGTGTGTGTGTGTGTGTGTCTTTCCATGAATGGAGACAGATACATCTACCTTGGGTTAAATGAAGTCCACACATTTGATAAGCACATATGCTGGAGATACTTTTCTTTGTTTATATAGGATTTTGTTTACCCCTGTATTGTTTTGTGTGAAAAAAAAAAGGATCTGTCTATCTTTTTTGGGACTAGTGTAAAGCAGACACATGTTTACATTTTTTAAACTAGTATGAACCAAACTCATGTCTATATTTTTTTTTATTAATTTGTTATGGTGTCTGTCCTTATAAGACTCACATTGAATAACTCAATGTTGATATTACTGTTTATTCAACACAATACAATCATAAGGCTTGTTTTTGGTACATTGTTTGCTTCTTTGCTTTTCAACTATAAGTTAAAGACAGGATTACACCTTCAATTTCACAATGTCCTGTTCAGATATAGCCTTTTTATTTGACTGCACCTTTTTTCCTAGATATTGTTTCTGAATACTCAATAATACTGTTCAATGTAGCACAAAAAGCAAAAATAGAGATTTTGCCCATTTAATATAATGACAACTTTGTGATACATTCCTCAAATTAACTCTGCTCTGCTTGCACAAACTCTTTCTCTCTCCTTTACATGAAACAAAATGCTTGTAAACTTTCATAGAATTAGTTTATGTAATCTCTGTACTCTGGAATGTATAATGAGGAAAGACAGCCTGGAGAATTTTAACACTCATAATGAAGTCTATAAAATCCTGGGGAAATGATGCGTAACCTAGTTAACAAACTTGTGTAAATGATTGACAGAACAAGGACAAAGAAGAATGATAAAAGATAAAAAATTGCAACACAAGAAAGGAAGATGTGGAGAACAATGATTGCATGTTCTGTTCTGAAAGAGCTTAGCAGATATAAGATGATACAGTCATATTGATATTAAATAGCATGTTTTATTTTCTTCCAATTCTTTGTGTTTTATTTCCTCTAGATATAGGCAATCATGGCTCTCCACAATTTCCTGTCCTTTGTAGCTCTTAATAAATTCTGTTTTTTTGTTATTTTTTCCTAAACCTTGTTCCACTATCCATTTACTTAAGCTCATCAAATATGTTATGCACTCTTTTCCTCTATCTCTCTTCCCTTCATTCTGTTTTTTGAGTATCAGGTTTTCTGAGCCCTCCTTTCTCATTATGTGCTACAGAAATGTCTCTCCCTGATGTTATAAGTTTCTTTTTTTTTTTTTTTTTCTAAAACATTGTTGCTGCTCACATATTCAGTACATGGTTTCCTCAGCATTCTTCTAGAGAATCACATTTCTGTTGCCTCATTTCACTTCATCTTTAAGGAGTTTGTTCAACATTCATTGCCATATAGGAAGACATATATGACATAAAAGTCCACTACTTTTTTTTTTTTTTTGTTTCTAATGAGTTTTTCTTTCATTTAATACTCTTCTTAGCTTTTGGAATGCATCTTTGGTTATCCCAATGTGTTTTCGGATTTCAGTGTCACACTTTCAGTCATCTGTTAAAATACTTCCCAGATATTCAAATTTTTGTATTTGTTTGAGTTTGGTATATCCAATTTGTAATTTGCATTTTCAGCTCATCCTTTTACTGATAACCATGCATTCTATCTTCTTGCAATTTTTTTTTTTTTAGTTCTTTCTTCACTTTTTTCTTCACTACCTTATATAGGAGTCTTTGTTGTTTTCTATCTGTGTCATCTGCATATTTTATGTTAAGACTGTGGCTGCCAATAATGAATCCAGGCAAGACTTCTAATTTTTTCAAGATTACATTGCTATCCCTTAATTATCATTTGAGCTTGAAATATCACCTGCATAATTTGTGTGGGGGATCAACTTTCATTTTTATTCCATTTTTTTTTCTATCCACTTATGACCCCTGCAACTTAGTTTTTACATTTTTTATTAAATAATACCAGGCAGCTTATATACCAGGCATATACCAGGCATATCACATTGAAACACTGGTTCTTGTGTGATTACTAAAGTTAAGCAATATCAAGCCTGATCGGCACTTAGGTAACTTTTGGGAAAGCTCAGATAATGGATTAACATCTGTCAAATGGAAATTGGAGAGCCAATTTCCAATTCCATTTCCAGTCTTTATATTGACTTATGTGCAAATACCTTTGGAATAGGTACAAATCCACCTCTTCTCCCCCAAGCTATGAATTAATTAGATAAAAGAACTTGTATCAGTAAACCATTATTATCTTTAAAAAATTCTTACAAATATTATAACTTGCTAATAATGAGTTACCAAAGTTTGCTTTAATGTAATGAAAACTAACGTTATAAAAAAAACATTAATAAATAAATTTAATAGTAATCATTCTCCTATTCTTTGTAATACAGGGAAAGGGGAAAACATTTGTTAGTAGAGTCAGACTGATGATATCACATGACCTATGCAGATATTGATCTGTCAGGAAAATATAGTCATTGTACCTTTTAACCAATTCCATTAATTGCTTCTCTACTGCCATTAGATTTTTTTTCTCTCTTGTTTTAATTGCTCACATGGAAAATGAAAAATCTACTCTATTTATTCAGCTTTTAGTGCGGGGATTTCAATCAGTGTGTCATTGCACAATTATAGGTGTGCCATGAAAATTTTTAAAGGTCATTAATTAAATTATTTTTGAAAAAGTCCAAAGCACAATAAGTGTACACATTAAAATTAAAACCCCTTTAAATTGATTATATGTAATCTCATTGTGATAATAAACATACATAATTAATCATGGCTAGAATCATTAGGAAAAGATTTAAGAGTATACCTGTCCAAAATTTGACCTTCCAAAGAAGATATTCTAGAAAAAAATAACAAGCGATAAAATTTATTGTTGGTGATTTTGTTATAAAATGTGTTGTTGGTAATTCTACAATAAAATTGTTTTGCTGGTCATTTTGCTTTAAAAATATATTTTCATACTTTTATAGCATTTTGTCTTTGTTTTGGGGATTCATTATTTACCCATAACTGGAACTCTAACTGGTGCTACCACTCCAGGTCAGGGTAAACCTGGAAGCAACAGCAATAAGAGATGGTTCCACACTCCTCAAAATCACCAATTTCACAATCATAGGCCTTGCTGCTGGATGAAGTTTATCGTCATACCCAGGACTCATTAATCAGTGTTTTTAAAGAATTTTATTTTTTTATTAGAAATTATAATTCATTTTTCAACTTGTCTGAAATAAAACCGTGCCATGTGATATGCTTAATCAATTCAGAGTTGATTAGTACTAGTACAGAAATTTTCAACCAGTATGCTATGCCACATTGGTGTACCATGAGAGAATCGCAGGTATGCCATGAACATTTTTAAAGGTCATTGATTAAATTATTTTCAAAAGAAGTCCAATGCATCACAATAAGTATACAAGTCAAAACTAAAATTTCTTTAAATTCATTATAAGAGTATATTGTTTTTATAGGCATTATATCATTTTGGTTCCCCCTTCACAAGGAAATTTCCGAATATTACAAAAAAAATTGAAACAATTATTCTGTTCTTAATGTCATGTTTGTGCAAAGCAAGCTTTTCTGCAATAAACAATATTAAAAACAAAAATCAATCATGGCTTGAATACTTGGAAGAAGATTTAAAAGTATGTCAATTAAGTGCTATACATGATAAACACTTGGGTGATCATGTCTCTTTCAATATATCACTGATTAGATAGATTTTCCCACAGTAGGTTGTTACTTCTTTCTGCAGCAGACTGGTTGCCAACCAAGGCTGTAGAATCCAACCATGCATCTGTCTTTCAGTTGTTTCAGTATCAGTTCAGTACCTGGCTACAGCAGAGGTGAATAAAAACTTTGAGAGTTGCATTAAAGGGAGATAATCAATACTGATACATCTTGAAGAAGCATGGCTCATGGAATTAGAACAATTTATCCTGGTAAACAAATGGTTCAGTTCAAAATTTCAATCATCTGAAGAAGGCCAGAGTGTACTACAGCTGCAACATTGTGAATATGGCAACAAAGATGAGGACAACAGTCAGAACAATGTAAATAGTGTAAATAATTGCATTACCTCATCTCAGAAATATAGACAAATATTGAAGAACAAGATGTGATATCCCTAGACATGGTCAGTGAAACAAGAACAGTCAACCCTTATCAATTAAATAAAGGGTTTAGTTCAAAATTCCTTGACAGCTACCTTGGATTGACAGATACCTGAAGAAGGCTAGAGTCCAACAGCCAAAGCATTATAACATCAAGACAGTGCATGAAAAATGTAAATAATGGTAACTCTTCATCTCATAAATTCAGACAGAATACATGAAAATGTCAAAACTTAATTACTTCTAAGTGAAAAGTGTGACTTGTCTGTAAGGAGCATCTTCTATATGCCATGTCCCCTCAGGGTGTTGACAATCATAGCTCTCCACAATTTCCTGGGGTTCCTGATAAATCTCTCACAATAAAAAAAAAAATGACCTATAGCTATAAAGCTCTTAATAATTTTGGTCATTTTTTTTTTATCTCTCCTAAACTTTATCCCACCATCCATTTACTCAAGCTCACTAGATTGTTATGTTATTTTCCTCTATCACTCCCGCTCACAATCTTTCCTGTGAGTATCAAATTTTTCAAGCCCTTTTTCTTCAATATGTGCCCTAGAAATTTCAATTATCTATTTCTGATATTAAGTATAAGTCTTCATTTTATTTTCTATTTTCTCTAAAACTACAGCAATGTTCACAAGTTTGGTTTATGTTATTCTCAGCATCATTCTGTAGAACCACATTTCTGTTGTTTCAAGTTCCTTCATCTTGTCCAGCATTGCCTGCCATATGGAAGTACAGATAATATATAACAGTTCAGTACTTTTTTTTCTTTGTTTCTAACAAATTGAAAAAAAAATGAATGACGTTTCATGAGAGGAGAGTATCAAATTGAGTACTCTTTTACTTATGTGTGTGTATATTATGGGTGCGTGTGCATATATATATATATATATATATATATATATATGTTTGTGTGTATGCATACAGAAGTGAAATAGAATCTCATTAAGTTTACCTAAATCTCAAACGGGACACTCCTTTCTCTATTGCTACCAGGGTAAGCTATTATTAGCATTGACTGCCTAAATGAAGTGCTGTTGACACTGTCTTTCTACATTTCTAGAACCACATCTTGTAATTAGTAATTCTGTCCTCAAAGTATGGTACTGAGTGAGGGTGGGGTGTGTTATTTTGTTTTTTCTTTTCTGTATGTTTCTCTTGTATCTCAACTGATCTCACTTTGGAAATCATGTAAGTAGATAAGTTAGTTAGGTTGCAGTTGTTGGGTGTGTGTGTGTGGGGGGGGGGGGTTTACCAGGGAAGGCAAATTTGTTGAAAGGTAGGTATGTTGCTAGATCACTTTTACAACTCACTACTTTTGTTGTCAGTAATGCCCATGCTTGCTGCCCAAAAGAAATAATCTATAAAGTTATTCTGTGAGAGATTTATCAGGAACCCCAGGCAAATTTACCAATTTTGAGTCACCAGATTATATGTTAATGTCCTTTCATAATTTTAAAATTTTAGTCTTGAAATTTTGACGCATTCTCATAATGATGTTTCTACAGGTATGTAAAAATGTAAACTACTTCATTTCTCAGTCTTCTTATAGTTTTTGGTAGTGTCCTTTTTTTTCTTTTTTTTTTTTTTGTTTCTGTACAAAAAAAATGGAAAGAATTGGTTTTCTTTATCCATGTGTCCTTTTTCTTTTGTTCATGTTTATTTTTTACCTTCAGTTTCTTTTTCATTTCTTCTAATATCTCTTTCTTTTTTTCTTTTTCCCCCTTCACTTATTTTTCTTTATTATTCTCTTTTCTTGCTTTTTCATTTATTTGGGTTTTCTCTCTTTTCATCTGCATTTCCTTTTTTTCGTTTATTTGGGTTCCCCTATTTTCATTCACTTTTTTTCTTTCATATATTTGGGTTTTTTCTCTTTTCATTCACTTTTTCTCCTTTTTCATTTATTTGGGTTCTCCTATTTTCATTCCCTTTTCTCCCTTTTCATTTGCTTTTCATTCACTCCATTGAGAACAAAATACTTTTATATTACATGATCTTGGCTACTCTTCATAATAAAGTGTAAACAAAAATCTCTTAAAATTAGATCACTTATTTCTTTTCAAAGGTTTTATTTTAGGAACAAATGTTGAAAACTCTTTATCTGTAACTAAGCAAAATGCCCACCAAAATTCTGTTAATATTTTTCATTAAAAGTACTACTAAGAAAAGTTATATAAATATCTCACAAGTTTCCTTTAACATTTTTTAAATTTATTCTGCCAATGAATTTTTTTTAAATAAGAGAAAAGATGCTTATAATGGAATGTCCTTTCCCTATAGATTTGTTATCTCCACATAAATAATTACAATAATATTGCTTATATCTTTATCAAAACTTGCTGCCATTTCATACACACTCTTTGAACTTTAGCCTTAAGAACTTTCTTCATGCTGGTGTTTATATGTCTGATGAGCTTTGATATATACAAAAGGCAAAAGGTTTTGCAAATTTCAAAGGCTGACCATAAAAACATATTTAATTTTAATCTGAGGTTTGGTCATTTAGCCAGCATTTGGGAAGTGGGTAAGGCCAAGAATGTTTCTGCATTTTCTTTTGTGTGTATAGTTTTTAGATATATTACAGAAGATTAACATAATGGATTAACAACAAACATATTTAATTTGTTTGAATATTATTTTTAATTGATACTCAAATACAGTAGATATTCTGTTTTTAATTAAACAGTATATTTATGTATTTATTTCTACTGGCCTGATTATTTGAGAAATTTTGTTACAGAAATGTGTGTCACTCGGCAGTATTCAAACCAGTGATCCCTAACAAAACAGGGGAAGCATGCAATTAATCTGATGTGTCTTAGACCACTTGGCCATGAATGATTTCACATTGGAAGCCACTAATTAATCTCTGGAACTTCTCGTTACATTGTCCATTTACATTTGTTTATATTAAGATACATTTCAGAGCAGAAAGGATTATCTTTAAATAAACTGAAAATTATGTACATAAGGCTTGATTTGACTTCATTTTAACTATGGAATCATATATATATATATATATATATATATATATATATATTTTATTTTTATAGAAATCTGTGTTTATCTTTTGGGGTTCTTTTTGTTTTGTCATTTCTTGTTTTATTTGTTTTTAAACAGTGAAATCTATGTCTTCTGATCTAGAGACCAAAAATTTTCATAAGGAAATGTGCCTCTTGATAGTAATCAAAGCTATATTCCATTTTTTAATCTGGAAAGGACTTGAAAGCCAAGTTGATTTTTACCATTAATCTACAGGAAGCCATGAAACCAAAATAAGGCTCTCTCATATCCTTTCATGCCAAGCAAGATTATAATACCACTAAAATGCAAATACTTCCTGTGAGTGAAGTAGAATTTTAGTGAATCAGAAGAAAAATACTTCTACGGTTTATTTCTCTTCATGCATTGTTTTATTTCTGAGCTGTGATTTAAATACAAAGGGGATTACCACTTTCAGACCACTAAATTAAACAATTATAAAACCATCGACAGTAATGATTGCTTATTTACAAATGTCCCAAAAGACCATATTAGGAATGCACAATAAAACATTTTTGCAGCTAAATGAAAAAAAATGAATCTCTTTAAGCAAAACTTGTCAGGTTGGGCAAGGTTGTAACATACATACACATAAATATAAATGATAAAACTGCATCTAATTTGTGCACAAACTTACATAAAATTTACATGAACACAACTTTATATACTTTATTAGTTTTCAGGATTTTTTGTGAAGGCACACATGCAAATCTGCTATAATAATTACCTTGAGTATTTATATCTTTCATGACACACTCTGTAGCAGGAAGGAGGGTATTCAGTTTATGATAGTAAATTTATGATTTATCATTATTTGGATAAAATTATTTCTTGAATTATTTTATTAATCCATTCCCTTAATCCTATATTTCTTAGACTGCAGTCTTATTTGTTCAAGCCTTTCATGTGAGGCATGCGGATAAATTTGTCTAAGTAATCATCTTGCTTGAACTTGATCTTGAAATAGGCTTTGTCATAACCATTCTGTTGCTAATTTTATTTTTTCTTTTGAGAGTTGTTTCCCACTGTTATATTAAACAGAATTTTTAACCTGGAAAGATATTGAGCAAAAAGCAATTTATATAATATCAAAAGTAATCAATGAATCATAGATACTATTGAATGTCTAAAAAAAAAATATAAAGAGAATGGATTAATCAAACAGTTTGTTGACCTTCATTATTATTGTGAATTCTTGTTCTTTGCCTTATTGTATCTCAATACATTGTTTCAGAATATTCCATTGCATATCAATATTAAAGCTTTCTAACAATTGCTGTTATTTTTGGCAGAATGGGTACACTAGCACTTTTATGTTTATTATATTCAAGAAATGCTATAATTGCTGTAATTCTACTGCTGAGGACACATCATCATTACTTGTCTCATCAAAAATATCATTGTTTATTTTTTGCTGAATTCTACAATTTTTTTTTTTCTTTTTGTCAGTAATCCTGCTGGGAGTGACTTTCTTTTTTCTCTTTTTCTGTTCTAGAAAAGTAATCAGACTTCTGGGTTTCACATTAGGTTTCAATATTTCTGCTCCTCTTTTGCTTGGTGCATTATTCAGATCTTTGTCAGATGATAAAATGAACAGATAAAAAGCACAAGGTATAATGTGACAGGTATACACAGGTACAAACATACATGAGTACATCTATATAGATATAGTGAACAAAACACAATTATGTATAAATGAGTTCTTAACTTAAGGATTAAAAAAGAAAAAGCACTTGTATATAACATTTTTCAACATAATCTCCTTTGTCAATGCTTCTGTATAGATCACATAAGTAAAATATTATATAGGGAAAATTTGAGACCCAAATTTGAATAATCATTATGCAGGCTACAAATTTATTGATTTATCTTGCTATAAAGAGGTGCTGAATTTTTTTTAGTCAGTCAATTGCCATACGTGATACACGCTAGGGTGATCATGTCTCGAAAGAGACATGACTGACTGGGCAGAAGATTATCCCGCAGTAGGTTGCCATTGCTTTCTGCAGTTGACTGGTTGCCGACCAAGGTTATAGAACCCAATCTGTCCTGCTATTTAACCCATAACTAGAAGGAATAGATGGATTAATACCTTTCCCAAGGGTATTTGCGTGTAAGTGAATGCAAGGAATTTAACTGGAATTTGAACTCGGCTCTCTGATTTCTCGTTCCAAGTCAATATCCACTGCGCCACAACGCACATCCAACATTGCCCAAAAACAGTCTTCTGATGTTTAATCATTGAGATACTGATTTTTGGAATGTGCACTAGCCCATAAAAATTTTCAGCAGCCCCATAATGTGTGTTTGTTTGTTTGTTTGTTTAAGAAAGGAAAATTTTATAAAAAATTTTATATACCAAAACACTGTTAAGAAAATTAAAAAACCTTGGTAATTTAAACAAGACTATATGAACACCAAAGGAAGCTTTTTACAAAAAAAAACTTTGGCAGATGAAAGGAAGTAAATGAGCTCAACCAGAAATACCCTGTAAAGTGGTGGTTGGATCTAAAACATATAATGGTAAGGGGGAAAGATGCCTTTTGGAAAAACTTAGCCTGCTACAAAATATAGATTACCTAAATGTATTAAATAAAAATGTCCAATAATGGTTATATGTAGACATTAAACAAAATAAATGGTGAAAAATATAATACTGAGATGATTTTAGTAACTACTACTATTACTAATGTATTATTTTTATTTTTTTATTATTCCATATTAAAATAGACCATTTAATTATCCTTCCAGAAGCCTTTGAATAAAGTGTTAGGTCTGACAACTTTAATTTGTGTCTGATGATTACTGTGTGCATGAAAGTAGCATTGAGTGATTAAGGGCAGATATGAACTTTCCTCTTTGGTATTTGAACTTTATGAATTTAAGTGCAGTACTAGATTGGCAGGTAGGTCTTATCATTTTATAGTTGAAAAGGCTAGATGTAACCAAAAGTTCTATGCAAAGTTTCTACTCTTGTATTTCTTGATTGTGGAACTTTCTTCTGACTTCTTGCTTTCAGTGAACTTTGATTTTCAAATGTTAATTATTATTTTTTGTCTTCTTGATTCCTATTTTTTTATTGTTCTCTCTTTCTCTCCTTCATAATTTTTACCTTGTCTCATATTCACTTACAGTCAATAATCCCTTGCATCTGAATGGTTTTATTGCCTTGCTTGGAGTAAAATGATTACAAAAAACAAAAAGAAGAAATATATAATTAAATTTGTTTTATTTAAAATGTAAATAGAAATCAATATGTTTGCTTATTAAATATTAAAGAGTTAATATGAAGGGGGAAGATAGAAAATTTAAGATCTTATGAACATGTCTAATTTAATCAAAATGATGGTTGACTTTGAAAATTTAAAATACAAGTTAGATGTTAGGGAATATGAGGTATCCATATATGTCTTGGATAACTGTCATATTTATGGCTGGGTTGTCTACTCCAGCAAGAAGTATACATTTTAGTTACAAAGAAAAAACCTTTAGAGACATAAGTATCACAGATAAGGGGTTAATGTTTGTTTTCTTAAAAAAAATTATAACAAAATAAAACATTTATTGTAGACCTTTTTAAACAGACATTTGGTATGATTAAAATATATTTTATTTTTATTTTCTTGTTCAGAGTACTTTATCAATTCATCAGGCATTCTTAACATGTAGCAATCCTAAAATTAAAAATCAATGAATTAAATTAAATTCTGTATCATAATACAAAATAAAGGATATAGTAATACTTTATATATAAGTAATCAATAGACTTATATGAAGAATTATTAACTATATTCTAAGGCGAAAATTTTACGATGTTTGCATATGACAGTAATTTCATTTCATTGATTTAATAGATCCTTATTTTTAAGAAATTTAATGTATAACTTTCCAAGTAGGCACAAAGAGCTTAGATCATTTAAAGGCTTATATATTCTCATTTTATTTTAAACTTTCCGTTTTATTGTGAGGGTTTTATTGGTTTCCTTTAAATACCAAAAATATTTAGATAGATGTTAGATTATGGTACTTATTGTTATTAAAGGAAAACATATGCTGGTAAAATTTTAATTGAAAAGATTTTTTTTTTATACTAATATAAAATGTTTTCTTACCAGAGTTTTCAGTAGAAGAAATAGTACATTGATAAACAGTAGATTCAGTAAAGCATTTTTTTTTCAGTGGGTTTCTACAATTATATAATTCATTGTCTAAATTATTCTTATTTTTATTTAGGTTTTAATTTTGATTTATGTTTTTTATAAATTTTTTTCTATATTCTCAGTACTATAACTAAATTTTTGTGTATTTTTATTGAAAATCTTGCCTAATGGTTTATTATTCAGAAAATATTTCTCAAAGTGAGAAACTTTTGACCTAATTTACAGCTAACCATTTGGTTAAAAGGGGTGTGTACCAAATGATTTTTCTATTTTTATTATTTATTCAGGTGTAGATATTCTATTTTACATATTTAATATTAGGGCATTTATATCCACTATTCTTAAAGTATTATTATAAAAATTGTGTTTATTAAATACATCTTCATTTGAGGAATTTCTACTAATTCTATATTCTATGGATGAGGGTACATGTTTTATTATAGATGACAGATGGTTAGATTTTGAGTGGGTATATAAAGGATTTGTATTTATTTTTTTATATGGTTTGGTACATATTATTTACTAGGTCTGAAGTAACATTGAGGAATTTCATCAATTTTAAAATTTGTGGAATTCCTCACAACCATAAGGCCATCATCCCTATATAATTCAATATTTTCTATATTTATATCATTCTTGGTTGTAAGATTATATAGAATAAATAATCCTACTAAATCGAAAGACTTGCGGAGTTCAGTAATCCCATTGTAATATGACAGTTATCCAAGATATGTATGAATACATTAGATCTCTATTATTTAACCTATATTTTAAATTTTCAAAGTTGACCTTCATTCTGATTAGTTATGTTAAACACACCCATAAGATCTAACTCTTTAATTAGCAAACATATTGTTTTTTATTTTTAAATGTAAATCATTTTCACCAAAGTTACTGAACATTGCCTGATGGCAAGATAACTTTAAATCTTGAAAACAGAAATTTCCATGTTGCAAGGTAAAAATATAAATTTAATTATATTACACTCTACATTGTATTGAGCACTTTTTTAAGTAAATGCCAGAGAACTTTGGACTTTAAATATGTTGGTTCTCTTTATCAGGATATATATATATATATATATATATATGAAGGTGTGCTGAAAAGTGACCCACTTCCTAAAACCTTACAAAATAGCTATAAATCAGAATTTAAATTTTTTTCATTTTAATTTGTCTTGACTCAAAAACTTTTCACCTATCCATTTGCATGTGTATAGAATCTCATGACAATGCTCTCATATATAAACTTAATAGCTTACATCCAAGACGACTTTGTAATGTGTGGCAAAATCTGTAAATCCAGTCCATGTCTGAAAAGGTCCATGAAGATGACATTAGCCCATTTGATTCAATAAATCCTGCTCAAATCTTCTGTTGGGCTTAGTCATTGCTCAATTTAGAGTTGGCAACTAACTCAACAGGGATCATCATGTATATAATTTCCACAAATTCTGCTTATAGCTTATCTCACTAGCCATTGCATCTCTGCAAAATAACCTAATACTTTTAGTGTAAAGGATATTTTCATCATTTGAAATGTGTTTCTAAAAGTCTCTATTGATTAAAAATGTTTCTTAGAAAATAGTTGTAATAACTGAAATATATTAGTGAAAGATTTCCAAAATTAAATGAATTTACCATGTCAGAATGTATTTTTACTATTTTAATTCTTGTGGGAGGTTTATATAAATTTCATATTTCTTGATAATGACAATATTTGGCAGACTTAGATGTTTCATTTTTGCATTCTATTTAACTGGCATTAATATGAAAAATTGAAGAGACAAGTTTGAATTTCAGTTGGATTCATTGCATTCACTTACGTGCAAGTATCCTTAGGAAAGGTATTAATCCATCTCTTCTAACTATAGGTTGAATAACAGGACTGATGGGGTTCTATAGCCTTGGTTGGCAGCCGGTCTATCACAGAAAGAAATAGTAACCTACCGCGGGAAAATCTTTTGCTTAGTCAGTCTTGGGTCAAGAGAGACATGATCACCGAAGCATGTATCACATATGGCACTTAAATGAAAGAGGTGAGGATGCTGTGGCGAGACATGATTGGCTAGGCATGTATCACATATGGCACTTAACTGACTGCTTTAACTGGCATATTGCAAATGCATCTCCACTTTCTTTCTTTTTTTTTTTAACTTAATTTTAATTCTATCTTCTGTTTTTCAATTTTATTAGAACAGATATTTTCTTATGGAGCAAAGTAATGGTTAATTTGTTTTTTGTAAGGCAGATTTGAATAATGTATTATTTTTTGCTTAATATTACACTGTAAATATGTATTTGATTTCTCAGATTTCCTTCCTGAGAAACATATTTAAAATTGTCTCACAATTCTTTTTTATATTAAAGCAGATTGTTTTACAACAATGTTGTCACACCCTTCCTCTACTTTTGCTTTGTATTGCCATGCTGTTATATTTTATATAAATAACCAACAGCTTACAACCATATGTTGAAACACTGGTTCTCCTACAATATTTGAAGTTAAGCAACATCTAGCCTGGTCAGTACCTAGATGGAATAACATTTGGAAATACTAGGTGCTGTAAGTTTGAATGTACATATGATATAATAGATAACAGCTCAGAATTAAAAATTGAAGAGCCAAGTTTCAATTCCAGTTAGGTTTGTTATATTGGGAAAGGTATGAATCCACCTCTTCTCCTGCCACTATGAGTTAATTAGAACTTTTATCAGTAAATCATTATTATCTTTAAAAAATATTACAACATTGTTGTATACCTACCAATACATAGTAATGGGATGTTCTTATCCTCTTAAATATGTGGACACTATTGGAGTAAATTGTAGCAGAGTAGAGGGTGATTATACTGACTAGCAGTGTATCTACTTGATGCAGCGTGTGAGTCTTGTACTTGTTGATATACTATTATTCCCATGCAGTAACCTTTTAGGGTTACAACAAACATAAAATTGTTTTCTGACTTCAAATAATGGGCAAAAAAGTTGATAAGCCATAAAAAAACAAGTCAATCCATCAAAATAAAGAACTTATTTGATTTCAGCTGGCAATATGATAGTTTGGCTAACATTTAAAGATTTACAATTATAGATAAAAAAGAAGGCAACTATGATAGGTTATTTATATAGGCCTTCACATCTGCAAATATTCTTTGTTTCATTTTATAAATCATTTTGTTTCATATTTCCTTAGTTCTTGAAATGTTAGTTTCACTTGGCATCAGCCATAATGTTTGATATGCTTATTGGTTCTTTCAAAAGAAATAGTTGTGAAGAGATATAAACAAAAGAAAGTAGAAAGAGAAAGGTTTAAAAAATAAAAGAAACCTGAGAAAGACTGAAAGACAAGTAAAACAAAAGAACATTATGTACATGAGAAAAAGAGGAAAAAAAAACAATAAATTAGCTAAATAATAAAACTAACCTCCAAAATCACAAACTTTCTATAAAAGATTAGTAATTCCTGTCTGAGTTTTTAGAATGAGTTCAAAACCTGACAAACAGCAGCAGCAGTTGCAACCTAATCAGCAGGTAAGTTAGGTATATAGCTCTAAGTTCACTACAGCAAATAGGCCTAGTGGTTTAAGAATTTGATGGCATAGTGATTGTAACTTCACAATCCCTGAGTTGGGCACTGTGTACTTGCACTCAGTGGAAAACAGCAATAACCGAGCAGTACTGAATAAAAATAAGATGATATCCTTAAACATGAGCAGTGGAAAGAAAGCAGTCTACCACTGTAGATTAAATAAATTAGAATTCCCTATGGTTTACTAAGGTCAGTATACATGGAGGAAGGCTGGAGGATACGGTGACCAAAACATGAGGAAAATAGTCTGAATACAAATAGTATAAATAAAAGAAAGATTAGTGATGATGTACATAGTGTTGCATGATCAAACCTCTTTCCATTGTTCTGTTGTCCTAATTAAAGCTGTTCAATAGATTTAAAAATTCTGGTGGCCTATATTTCAAATAGTAAAAAAAAAAAAAGGCATTGACAGAGTAGCCACTGCTACTTGAGTTAGATTTTTCTTCACTGCCTGGACATTGAGCTGGGATCAATAGGTAATATCTGTTCTCCTCATCTCTAATGATAATATTAGCTATTTTCTAAGTAACTTAAATGTGGCACAAGGCCAAAAGTATGGGGTGCCAAGTGAGGATTAAATTCACTACTCAGTCGTAATTGTTCTAGAAAGAGACGTATGCTAGTCATTACACCATGTTGAAGTACCCAAATGATAATATTAACCATTTCTTTCAAAGGAAACATTCAGCATTCCTTGTATGAGCAGCCACTGCTACTTGAATTAGTCTTTTCTTCACTCCCTAACTTTCAAGCTGAGATTAAAGTGTAATATTTGCGTTTGGGATGAAAAAATACTTTTTATCTCTCAACTAAATACTTTCATGGCTTCTGCTTGGACGAACTTAAGTCACTGGTGCCTCCTCAACAGGTGTTTACTCGTGCAACCAGACTGGCAACTGGGTCCCACCCATTCACAGTCAGGTTAGCCAAATGCAGATGACAATTCTACTCCTGCAGCTTCTTCTCTCGCACTTCCCGACTGTGGAACTCGCTCCAATATTCCTGCTTTCCTGACGGCTACAACCTCCAGAAATTTAAATGCAAAGTCAATACTCATCTACTAACCACTGGCCTCTAGCTCTCTCCCCACCCCCGTATAACCTTCCCTTTCTCTCCACCTATGTATCTGTCATCGCACCTGCATTCTCAGCTTTCTATTGCTCCTTTCTAACTAGTTTGTACTCCTCACTCTTTTCTAATTAATCTTTTTACATTTATGTAGCCCCCTGCACATCAGTGGCATTTCTGCCTTGCTCGGGGTGAAATGATTAAAAAAAAAAAACTGTTTCTATCTTCAGATAAAGTGAAACTCAGTTGTGTCTTTGTCTTTGGGCAAAGTGCAAGTATCTCCCTCATTGCACTAAAGAGGGAGAATCAGTAGTAATTGTGATGTCAGAACAACCAACCATTGAAGGCTATTTTTTTTTTAACTTAACCTGGATACACACATTTGGGTTCCCTACTGATATGTGTTGTAGTACAGTGGATATTAGCTCGGAACAAGAAATCGAGTAGCTGAGTTCAAATTTCAGTTGAATTCCTTGCAGTCACTTACGCGCCAATACCCTTGAGAAAAGTATTTATTCGTCTCTTCCTTCCAGTTATAGGTTAAATAACAGAGCAGATTGGGTTCTATAGCTTTGGCTGGCAACCAGTCTACTGTAGAAAGTAATGGCAACCTACTGCAGAATAATCTTCTGCCCAGTCAGTCATGTCTCTTTCAAGACCTGATGACCCAAGAATGTATCAGTATGGCACTTGACTGACTGACTGACCTTAAACTGACCTTGTGTTTCATCCTACCAGCATGGAGTGGCAAGTAAATATTAAGTACAATATCTGTTCTCTTCATCGCTAATGGTAATATTAGCCATTTCTTTAAATGGAAAAATTCAGCATTCATTGACTGATTAGCCAGTGGTACTTTAGATTTAAATTAAAAAACTTTTCTCTTAAAACGAATTTTCAAGAAAATAAATGTTTTTTAATTCACTGTTATTGCTTTTTCCAGTATTGAGAGGGGTTCTTTTAATAATCTTCTATTTGATGGAGAGTGAAATGTCAGTATCTTGATTATACTGTCATGTTATTTTTTTCTTTGTGCTATCCATTTTAGCTGTTGCTGCAATTGAAAGTTTTTAAGTTATATGGTTCTGTTACCTGATACAGTTTTTTTGATTGGGATTCTGTAGTACCAGTGCTCAAGATTCAAAGAAGTATGGTCTTTGCTAAGACCTACAAGCTTCACTTATTCAAAACCATTTTAATTGTTGAACAGATTAAAAATGAATAACAAAAGTTTTCTTTTTTTTTCTTTTTTTTTCTTTTTTTTTCTTTTTTTTTCTTTTTTTTCTTTTTTTTCTTTTTTTTTCTTTTTTTTCTTTTTTTTCTTTTTTTTTCTTTTTTTTCTTTTTTTTCTTTTTTTTTCTTTTTTTTCTTTTTTTTTCTTTTTTTTTCTTTTTTTTTCTTTTTTTTTCTTTTTTTTTCTTTTTTTTCTTTTTTTTTCTTTTTTTTTCTTTTTTTTTCTTTTTTTTTCTTTTTTTTCTTTTTTTTTCTTTTTTTTTCTTTTTTTTCTTTTTTTTTTCTTTTTTTTCTTTTTTTTTCTTTTTTTTTTCTTTTTTTTCTTTGTTTTTTTTCTTTGTTTTCTTTGTTTTCTTTTTTTTTCTTTTTCTTTTTTTCTTTTTTTTTCTTTTTTTCTTTTTTTTTCTTTTTTTCTTTTTTCTTTTTTTCTTTTTCTTTTTTTCTTCTTTTTTTCTTTTTCTTTTTTTCTTTTTCTTTTTTTTCTTTTTTTTCTTTTTTTCTTCTTTTTCTTTTTTTTTCTTTTTTTTTCTTTTTTTTTTCTTTTTTTTTTTTTCAAAATTTAAATATACAAATTAGGTATCTTCTTTTAACAAGAACCACTAAGTTGAGACAGATATAAGACACATGCTGGTCAATATAAATAGTGAAACTGTATTTTTTGATTTTGTTTTACATATTTTTATGTGTATTTAATTTTTAGTGTTTATAAGCAAACGTTTAGCTTCATATAACAGATGGCCATATTTTTGGTCTTTGTTATTTGGGACCAGATACACAATAGCTATAAGCAGGATAAATTTGTCAGAAAGAAAATTGATACCATATTTCTGCTGTAAACTCTGAAAAATGTGTAAAGCTTATATTATATATTACAGAAAATAAAAGACCCCTAACCTTGAGTTACTAACCAAAATAACCCTACTGACCAATACAGTGTACCAATTTCAGTGCCCAGTACAAGACTGTCACAAATCAATTACCTGTATTGGACATACTACCACCTCATTAAGTAGATGTGTCACCTGTCAAATCAAAGTGCTATTAAAAAGGAAAATTCTAGTTGATAATGCAAAAATCTTTTTTAAATCACGTAATCGTTGATATCTTACTTTTAGAGAAGCCCTATTGATTAAATGCTGTTTCCCTGCTATCAGTCTTCACTGTTCAGTAATGGAGAGGGAGTCTTAAGTGTTTTCTAAAAAAAAAAAAAAAAATGTGACTTTCATGTCAACCCAACTGCATGTGGTGCAGTCACTCTTCCACAAAAATCTTCAGAGCAAAACCATCATCAGAGCAAAAACCTGCTATGTAGTACAACACAGAATAACTATACTAAAATATTACTGCCTGATGATGGTTTTTACACTGGTGTTTTAACACTGAAACTTTATAACTATTAAGTTGCAGTATGTTATTATTATTATGATTATGATTACCATATACTCCTGATCAAAAATTTAAGACCACTTAAAAATCTTTAAAAATAATTTTTTTTTTTACGGATAGATTTTGAACTCCTCCCACTTAAGGTTACCAATACTACAATCTAAAAGGTTATGGAAACAAAAAGCTACATTCCAAACATTTTATTTAGAAATTTACATTTTTATAAAATGAGGCGATTTACACATGATCAAAAGTATAAGACCAGAGACAAAAATTCTATGAAATTATACAAAAAGTGTATGAAAAGTGTATGAAAACATTCAACAACCAAATTTAATAATGAGTTCTACCTCCACTGCTTTTGAAGACTTCAAAAATTCTGTTGGACATGCTAGAAATAAGTTTCCATTAAGGTGCAGGGGATGTTGCTCCAGCTTCTGATGATGGCTTCACAAAGTTCATTTTTTGTTGAATATTGTTTGCCATTTTGATAAACATCTCTTGTCATCCATCCTCAAACATTTTCAATTGGGTTCAAGTCTGGTGAGCATGCAGGATGTCCCAAGAGATGGACCCCATTTTCTTGTAGAAAGGTCAAGGTCCGTCTTGCAGCATGGATTGCAGCATTATCCTGTTGGAATAACCATCCATCCATCCATCCCCACACAAACGATGGCCCTCCATCATCAAAGATGCTTTTTGTAGCATGCTAACATAACCAGCCACTGTCTGACGACCCTGCACCACCTGCAGCTCCATCGTCCCTCTGTAAGAAAAGGCACTCCATACCATTAGGGACCCTCCACCACTATGACATGTGGAGAAAATTTCAGGAGGCATGTTTTTCTTATGCCAATATCGTTGGAAGCCATCAGGACCATCTAGATTGAATTTTTTTCTCATCAGAAAACAGGACTTTCTTCCACTTCTCAACGTCCCATATTTTGTATTTACGACCAAACTTTAAGCAGCCGAGGAATTTGTTTACACTTTTTATTTACCATGCCTTTTTGTCATAAGTCTTGTCTGATGGTTTACAGGACTGCAATCAGCTTCTGTGACTGCCTTAATTTGACTAAAAGAAAGTCCCTTGTCTTTCATAACAACCCGTCTTATTCTCCTACTCAATGCAGGAGAAATTTTTTGAGGCCTACCAGAGGATTTTGCTTTTACATAATTCTCACTGTTCTTTAGAAACTTACAAATCACAGTTTTACTGCAATTTACCTTAGCTGTGATCGCCCGCTGTGACAAACCTTGCTTATGGAATTCTAGAATTCGAGAACACTCAACTTTGGTAAGTTTGTGTGCTTTAGGCATGGTAACACCTTTATGCAGTGATTGCTAATCTTTAACTGAACTAAAAGCATTGGAATTACCATAGATCTAACAATTTATACCCCTGGTCTTATAATTTTGATCATGTGTAAATCGCCTCATTTTATAAAAATGTAAATTTCTAAATAAAATGTTTAGAATGTAGCTTTTTGTTTCCATAACCTTTTAGATTGTAGTATTGGTAACCTTAAGTGGGAGGAGTTTAAAATCTATCCGTAAAAAAAAAATTATTTTTAAAGATTTTTAAGTGGTCTTAAATTTATGATCGGGAGTGTATATTTATGCACTACTTTTGTATTGAGCACTTCTTAAAAGTAAATATCTGTGGAATGTACTTCCATTAGTCATCATTACTTTATATATATAAATAATTAAGCATATGACCAAGTGGTGATAACATTCACTTTCTAACCACGGTTGATTTGTCAGGAAAGTGACCTCTTGATATTATCGGTCTGTGAGAGGTGATTCCAGCATGTGGAACTTTTGGAAAATGCCTGAAAACCACACCATAGATTGAATGAAGCCCTGTGAGTGAAATCAGGTAGATGGAACTTGTTGGGATCTTTTGATAATTGTGCTTGCACAAAGTCACAAGTTGTGTCCCAGGATTTGAGCATCCTGGCTTTGTTTAGACTGTTGATCATGCTAGACAACACTCAGCATAGTTGTAATATAAATCACAAGTGGGCTCAGCAAATGTTAAACACAAATATGCCTGAGTAGATGCCTGTAATGGAGATTGGCTAGTGATCTTGGTAGACTGGCAACCTCAGATACAAGTTGGTTGCCTTTTATTTATGTACATACAATCACAAATAGTAAAAATGTAAGCTAAAGCTTACAATATAAAATGCCAAAACCGACAGAGCTTAAATATAATATAATAATAATCTTTTTGATGTATTAATATTAAAATCTCCTACTCAGATGAAATTCTGTTTTGCAAATTTTGATATTATTGGACAATATCAAAATTAATATTAATATTAATTAATATATAAATAATAAAACTGCAATATTCATTCAAGACAGGCAATCATGACTCTTCACAGATGTATTTCTTTTATCCATGAATTGCTATGACTTTTTGGAAAAGCTAGAGATTTCCCATTGCCTTTTCTGGTTTTGAACTCTTAATTGCCTTTCTCATAAATTGGTTGCTACCCAAGACTAGAGACTCAAGTCTACCCTGTTCTTTAATCTACAGTTGTTAATAGAATATAGACATCAGGGTCATTAAATGAGGTAACAAATGTGTTTCTACAGAAGGATACTGAGAATACCATGAACTTTAACTTGTGAGCAGCAACAAAGTTTTAGATAAAATGGAAACAAAATAGAACACTTACACTTAACAACGGAAACAGATAATTGAAATTGCAGAGGACACATTACAAGGAAAGAGGGATCAGAGCATATCGAAGACAAGACGAACAGAGAAATGAAATTCATAACTTACTTAACAAACCTGTGTAAATGTTATAATCAACCACATCCTTAAGGGATGTGGCACATAGAAGATTACTGATTGATTGATATTAAAATATAAGACAGTTATTGAAAGAAAAGACAAAACAGATTTACTAGCATTATTTAGATTTATTTGTTTTCTTTTTCCAGAATTTCCGTCAGCTCAGGAAACATCGCACAAAAATCTTGCAAAGAAAATTTAGGTGAGTTTCTGAAATTTTCTGTTGTAAAATTAAGATTTTAAAATATCAATTTTTTTTTTTTTTTTTTTTTTTTTTTTTTTTTTTAGTAAAAACTAATGCTGATTCTATTATAACCAAATATTTTTTCTTATAATTTTTTAAATACCTCAGAGCGATTGAAAAGTAACTCCCTATTTTATGGATGATGGACTATTTAAAAATTATAGTTAGTCAGGACAGTTCATCATGCATAAAATAGGGAGTTAATTTTCATTCCTCCACCTCTGCATCAAACATTTTTGTTTGCTTTAAGGGTTTAGGTGACTGGCTCCATTCCCAACTGTTATACTCTGAGGAAGTGTTGGCTTTCTGTCCTGGTTTTCCTCCCTTTAGACAAGCATGTGTTTCCTATGCTAATTGATTCCATCTACCTGGGTTTGGGAATTCAGGGTTTTCTTTCTCCTTGACTGGTTTCCAACTAAGGCTGTCCAAGCTGCCCTACAATTTAATCCATAGCTGAGAGCAGAAAAATGGATGCCTGTCTTTCCCAAGGGTATTTGCATGAAAGTGAATATAATGAATCTGAATGAAATTCAAACTCTGGTCACCAATTTCTTGTTCTGAGCTACTAACCACCCACATGAAAAAAAAACTTTTAGTTGTATGAAAATAGAATGCAAGTTTGTGTTCATAAGGGACTCTGTTATGAGTCATGCCTTGGAGATATCGGAATGAAGCAGATGTAGAGATCCAATTATCTAGGTGATGTAATAAGATGATGGTATGTGTGATACAGAAATCCCAAAGGATAATGAATGATACTGTTTGGAAACTTATTAACCCATTAAGAAATTAAAAAAGAAACATTAGACATAAAAAAATGAATACTATACTCTTGTGTAATGTCTACACTACTATACAGTGCAAGCTGGATGATTTTGTTGCACATAAAGAAAAGCTTTGAAGTGAGAAACCTGTACTTATACTGACAAACACTGCAAATATGATGAGTGTGATAAATGAAGAAATCCTAACAAGAATAAGAGCTCTAAAGAAATTATTGCTGACAATTTGAAAGAGACAACTGAAATTTTTGAAACTCATAATAAGGAAAGAAGGCTTGGAGAATTTATCACTCATAAGTCACATTGAAGGCAAGACACAGAGGAAAGGAACATCTGACCAGCTTGAGAAGTTTAAGTAAATTGATGAAAAAATTGGTATCACAATGAGAAAGAGGCTGTATAAATAGGTTACTCAAATCAACTGGCATTGCTATTTGATGGGGGTTTCCTTCCTAGACTTTTGTTTGAAGTTGTGTGGAAATCATCACCTTGATTATGTCATTATTTTCCTTTCTAATTTTATGTACTATCCATTTTAGTTATTGCTATAGTTGAAAGACTTAAAGTGATCTGATTTTGTTAGTTCCTTGTTTGTGATTGTGAAGCACCAGTCCACATGGTTCAAAGAAGAATGATCCTTGCTAAGATCTACAAGCCTCTTTCACTTGATGCCAATTTTAATCAGTGATCTGAAAAAGCAGTTGCATACAGCTGATAGTTCAAATATTTCTGAATGGAGTTTGGCATCATACATGTCATCCATATGAAACCCTTCATTTGATGAGACTATTTAAAAACATGACATATTTTTAGGTTAATGTTTTGGCTTTGTAGCAACTTGCTGTGTTGAGTGAAACTACCCCTTGCACAGCCTATTCTATGTTCAGTTTCCTTACCTCCTCTACCAAATTTATCATCAGTGATCTCTAGATTGAGGTATTTGAAGTGTTTAGTATTTGTTCATTTTATTGTGATTCTGTAGCACCAGTCCATGAGAACTGATAAAGAATCATCCTAAAGCTAACAGGGTTTATTTGCTTGAAGCCAATTTTAGTAATTGAAGAATTGTTGATAGGATTTAAATTTGAGCTGAGCAAATGACCCTAGATGTTCATTACTCACTTTCCTTACAATAAATTATTTCTCCTCATCTAACAGTTTTTATAACAATAGGGGCAGCAATATAAGGAAATATGAAAAGATGAAATAACCACAACATATTACACATATGCACATACATTTGTTCAAGCACACACATATATACACATAAACACACAAGAAAAATCAAGCTAACATTAATAACAAAACACATAAATGATTTTTTTAACTTAATATAAAAATTAAGAAAAC
Organism: Ascarosepion bandense; assembly: GCA_037127315.1. Taxonomy (NCBI): domain Eukaryota; kingdom Metazoa; phylum Mollusca; class Cephalopoda; order Sepiida; family Sepiidae; genus Ascarosepion; species Ascarosepion bandense. Next base: position 169,566 of record JBBBDQ010001607.1, read on the forward strand.
AAGAAAATCAACAGACAATTGTTGATATCACCTGATAAGTTTTCAATTACGTTAAAGGTTTATCTATGAAACTCTGGAATAGATGTGATGACTATAACATCAACCAGCAAAGTGCCAAATTTTATTTGTATTAATCACACACACAACTCAAATTAAATGGTTAGAAATCCAGAATTTATTTCAGCAATGTAAAGAATTTTTTTACAATTTTTGAATAAATAAATAAATGTTAATTTCACAGGCTGAAATTAACATTTATTTATTCATCAAATGTCTGAAGAGGCAATTACATTACTGAAAAAAAATTTTGGATTTTTAACTGTTAGTGTTGAGTTATCTTTTCAATATATTTTTTCTGGATAATATCCATTGTGCTCTCTGTTTTTATCTAGTTAATAATTTATATTAATTAGATAAAAATATTTTGGATTATCCTCGCTGTCTTTATGGGTTGTCATTCTCTCATATATATATATATAAATAAAAATTGTATGACAAAGTGTAAGAATGTTATTTTTTGTCCTTCAGGAATTCATCAGACTGAATTGTTATGTTGGTATGATGATATGACTGTATATGTATGCAAATTGAGGGGGACTGGGAAATTTTTGAATTTTTTTTTTTTTTTTTTTTTTTTATCTGGTCAAATTCATATAGTCTTTTTTCTTTTCCTTTCCATCACTTTTGTTCATAGGTATTCCATACTGTGATATTAGAAAATCTGCCAGGAATGGTGAAATGTTGCAAGAGTTTGGGTGCAAATTTATTGTGGATAACACTCTAGACATTTACCTTGTAGGGAACTATGTTCTCCTTTAATCAGGGTAGCATTTTTTTATGTCAAAATTGTGGTCAGTCTCATTATGGTTGGCAACCAATGCATTTGACATATTATTTTGTAAAATGTCTCTTTTCTGTTCATATAATCTTTTGCATAGATTCTTTGAGGTTCCTCCTATGTATTCTGTGACAATTATTACAGGTGATGGAGTAAACTCCTCCTTCAGGTTTTCGCTTGTTTTGTTTAGTACTGACTAAATCTCTTATTGTTTTGTATGTCGCAATAATAATAGTAATAGTTGTGCAGCGGATATTGGCTTGGAACAAGAAATTGGAGAGCCGAGTTCAAATTCCATTTGAATACATTGCATTCACGTATGCACAAATATCTTTGGGAAAGGTATGAATCCACCAATTCCATCCAGCTATGGGTTAAATAAGCAGAATAGATTGTGTTCTCTAGCCTTGGCTGGCAACCAGTCTACTGCAGAAAGTAATGGTAACCTACTGTGGAAAAATCTTCAGCCCAGTCAGTCATGTCTCTTCAAGACATGATTGCCCGAGCGTGTATCGCATATGGCACTTAACTGACTGACTGAATAGTAACATTTTTTTTTTTTTTTTGTTGAGTTTAGATAGATTCTTTTTATTGTAGATATGGAGTCAACGGGATAATATATTTGTTTAATCTTTTGGGTTTATCCAGACAGGCCGTTTTGAGTATTTTACAGGCCTTTTGTTTCACATTGAATATAAAATATTTAGGGTACGGGAGAAGTTTGAAAGTGTTTTCAATATATTTCTCCTCTTTGTGTAAATAATGCAGGCTGTAAATAATGCTCTTAGGTAGAATCCAATGATTATGCCATATTTTATTTTCTTGTTATGATGGGAATAGAGGTTTAAGATCTTTTTTATTGGTTGATTTCCAGTGGACACTGAGTTTTAAACTGTTAATATTGTATATCTTGATATCTAGGAAGAGTAAGGAATTGGGTTTTTTTTTAAATTCATATGTGAATTCAATTGTGTGTTTGACTTTTAGTCAGTCAGGTAAATTAGTATCAGGTGGGTATATAAGAAGAGCATCATCAATATAATAGAAGTATGTTGATTGTTTAGAAAAAATATTTTGGAAAGGACCAGATACCAGAAATTTCAAGAAGATACATGCCTTCACTCTACTATCAGTAATCCAAATTTTTGTTTGTAAACTTTTTTTAGGAGATTTAGGCATTTTTCAACTGGGACATTAGTGTAAAGGGATCTTATATCTAGACTGGTCATGCAATTGTCAGTTATGTTCACTTCCCTTAGTTTTTCAATTTGGCTGCCTGAGTTCTTTGAGGCAGATGGATTGTTCCAAGGAGAGAGGTTAAAATTTTTGTTATGGCTTTCACCAGTTTAGAGGCAGGTGGACACTGTCTATTCCTGAGATAATGAGACACATTAGGATGCCAGTTTTGTGGGTTTTAGGAAGACCGTAAAGTTTGGGGATTTTAGAGTGATATTCTATGAGTTTATACCATAATTTGTTTTCATTTTTAATTACCTTCTTGATTTCCTTGTTAAATTTTTGTGTTTTGGTAGTCAATTTTTTTTGTTTTTAGTTTATTTTGTCGTATGTGTCAGTATCATTGAGTAGTAACTTGTTTTTTTTTTCTATGTATGTTTTCTTGTTCATAATCACAATCCCCACCTTCCTTGTTAGATGGAGCAATGTGGGTTTCCTTATTTCTCTCTATGTTCTTTATTGCATTTGAGTGTCTCAGTTCTGATGTATATTTGTTGTTGGTTTCTATAGTAGTAGTAATTATGCCTTGATTCAAACCTTTCGTGAAATCAGTCATTTTGCTTGTGATTTTTATTATTTTTTACTATAATGTCTACTGTCTCCTTTGTGGATTCTGGTGGTAAATTTTAAACTGAAACTATGGGCTTCTTGTTCTATATTGGAAAGCTTTCTATCCAATAGATTTTCTATTAGATTGGGATTTCCAAGATATTTTCATTGGCTGTTGCAGCATAGGTTTTTCAGTTTTTGCTTTATTACTCATTTGTTTGACAGTTTGGTGTAGTTAAGTAATTTTCAGCTTCCTTGTTACATTTTTTTTTTTTGTGTAGTTTCATTTCAGTAGTTCTGTTTTTTTTTAGTGGTTAGTTTTTCCAACATTTCTTTTTCTTCAGATCTTTTTGAGAAATCACACGCACACACACACACACACATTATATTAGACTAATTTGGACCAGGTTAAAAATGACTATCGGCAGTTTAACTCAAATTCTCAGTTGCTGTCATGATAGAATAAATTCACTCTTGGATTTTGTGTAATGTTGTGTTGGTTCTTATGGTGACTATTTTGTTGGAGGATGGAAGCAGTTTAGGATTTCAAAATTTTGGCACAAAGCAACCATTTGTTTTTACTGAATCTGATAATTTATCCAAGATTTCTGGTTCAGATGAATCTATATTTGGTTTTCATTAATTTGAATGTTCATTGTCAGTCAGAATATTTATCAAATTCTACTTTGCTATGAATAGAATGGCTAGCACACTGATACCATACTGAATTCATTCAATACGGTGATTTTTCAATTCAATTGCTATTGTTGGTGTGCAATGACAGTTTGGAACTATAATCCAGTGCAGCAGATAATGAGAAAGAAGTCAAAGTCCTGTGTGATAGAACAAAGGCAGTGGCATCAGGCCTGAGAGTCTGGAAGATGTTAGTTCAAAACTCTGAGCATAGGTGGCTGAAGTAAAATGGTTGCATGCTGGTGAACTTGCAGGCAACACTAGATTGAGGCAGCTGCTCTAGTGTCCAGGCAGCCTTATTGAAAGATAACAATACCTGCCTTGTCATCAGGGAAGTTTTTAGATGGGATAAAAAAATACTATTGGAGAGTTCAAGATATTTTTGAATTGATTTTCTCTTTCAGAATTCTTGCCTTTTCTGTGTCTCACTATTGCCCAGTTCACACTCCACCCACATCTATTGAACAGGTGAAGAGGCTCATCCCTTGTTTCCTGTTTAGGATGTGGTTTCCGGTTTTCTCTTTTCTAATCTTTTCACTCTCATGTAGCCCCCTGCACATCTGCACATCGTTATCGCCTTGCTTGGGGTGATATGATTAAAAAAAAAAAAAGTTTATAAATTTTTATTAAACTTACTGTTTGTCTCATCCTGGGTATGATAATAAACTATATATGGCATCAAGACCTCTTATTGGGATGTGTTGAAAAGCATAAAAGCACCTCTTAATTGCTGTTGTTCTCAGGTTCACCTGTTGGGGTCACAGGTATAGACAAATATTTAACCTCTAAACTGGGGTCAAAACATTATGAGAGTAAAAAAAAAAAAATTTATAGTAAATAAAGCAGCAATATATTTTTGGAAAAAGAAATTGTTAAAGCTCCCAAGAAAAATAAATTTTGGCATTAAATGATCCTTAAGGAGTTGATATGCTGCTAAACAAACCAACAAACAATACTGTTTGTAATTCAGTCAACCAGTTAAATGCCATACAGGATATACGCTTGGATGATCATGTCTTGAAAAAGACATGACTGACCTGGCAGAATATTTTCCTGCAATAGGTTGCCATTACTTTCTGTGGTAGACTGGTTGCCAACCAAGGCTATAGAACCCAATTTGTCTTGCTATTTTACCCATAGATGGAGGGAGAAGAAAGGGATTAATACCTTTGCTAAGCTTATTTGCATGTAAGTTAATGTGATAAATTCAACAGGAATTTGAACTCAGCTCTCTGATTTCTTGTTCCTAGCCAATATCCACTGCACCACAATGCACATCCTCAGATTCTGGGCATATCACAACAAAATAATACAGACAGGTGATTTCAACTTGTGCATACACATATTCCATTTTTTTTATGGAAACACATGGGATAAGATTATAACTAATATTTAATAATAATAAAAATATATTAGATGTATTAAATATGTTAAAAATACTTTGTTTATTTAAGTTCATTCATTGATGTCATGTTCACTGTAATACTCTCACTCACTGTGTTTGGATTGACCACATTTGACTCTGACATCTAAAATAGCTGTGATTATGAGAGAGATTCAGGAGGCAGCTATGAAGGTCTGCTTCATTATAATCCAATACGCATTAACGTCTAATCTTTTTAAACAGAAAACGTGATTTATATCTGTAAAGCAATTGTTGGCTACTACTTGCATATAATATATTTATATTGATTAGTTAAAACAATGCAATCAGTAACATTTGGCAAGAATAACAGCTACTGTCTCATAGCAAGTGCACATGTTCATAGTGGTGTTATCTAAACAGGTAAGCTAGTCTAGAGTACTTTATTTTAACATATTAACTGCTGTAGTTATGGGCAAGAGGAAAGACCTGAGTGACCCTGATAAAGGCTAAATTGTTATAGCTAGAAAATTTGAATTGTTAAGGTCAGAACATTTCCAAAATAGTACAGCCTGTGGTGTGTTCGTAATTAGTTATGGTGAGTACCTATTGACAGCTGTCCAAAGAGGATGGGGGAAGACCCACAAATTATCAACAAGGTATTGATTAGCCAAGACTTAGCATTGTAAGTGAGAAATGATTAAAATGCTCCCTCCCAAAAACAACTCAGCAAAAGGGTATGCATTGAAGATAATTTTAGTCAAGGTGAAGAAACAGATGTATCACAACACACCGTACATCAATTTTTGTTGTGTATTGGACTGTGTAGATGCAGGACAGTCAGAATACTTTTGTGCATGTATTTTAATCTCCCCTGTTGGAGCCACATCATCATGTCAAGTGTTTCTGTAGTAAGTAGAATTTTATTGTGGGGGGAAAAAACATTATGCCTGATCATTTTTTTTAATTCAGAATTGTCCTTCTAGACTCCTTGCCAACTAAAGATATAGGACCCAGTCCAACTTACTATTAGACCCTAGCTTGGATATGTGTGGCAGGAGGGATTCATATATTCCCAGTGGTATTTGTTAAAAAGTAAATGTAACTTATACCATTTGTGAAATGAAATATTTTTTTCTGGTGACATTGGGTCATCAATGAAACATTTTCTAAATTTGTGTGTGTGTGTGTTATATGTGTGTGTTTGTGTAACATGTGTGGCCTTGTGTAATATATGTGTGTGTAATATATATGTATGTAAATTGTGTATATACATATATATATATATATATATATATATATATATATATTGTGTGCAATATATTAAAAAAGAAGACAAGGAAAACTATATTTTTGCCTATGCATTTCATCTACTGATAGACTTTATCAAGGCAAAAAAAGTTTTAGTTTCCCTTGATAAAATTTGTCAGTAGATGAAAATATAGTTTTGTCTTCTTTTTAATGTTACTGTTCCTTTCCTCAGATTATAAGTGAGAATTTATATATATATATATATATATATATATATATATATATATATATTCACTACAGGGTGTAATGAGTAAATTGCTACTATTTTATATTTTTAAATTTGTGCATGTTTTTGTGCTATTTGTTTTTGACTTAGTCTCCAGCTGACCCTACTATACTATGCAGTTGACAATCTGTGAGAAAAAAAGCAATGACGTAATTCACTACACCAAAAATTTGAAAACAATATGCTGTACTGCTTGACATTCACATCAGCATAAACATTTCAGAGTGTTTGAATGTCAATCTGAGAACAGTGCAAAGGATTTTGGAAATAATTGGATGAGTCTATTGGTGATTACGAAGGCGTGGCACCTTGGAAAACTAACTCTGATCATTCTGATAAGAAAAGAATTCCTGAATTTGTTGGTGAGGGCCTCAGATTCAACATGAAGGCCTACATCAAGTGTCTAGAGGAGGTTGTGCTTCTCTAGGTCAAGAGGGTGGCTGCTGGAAGAACCTGTCAACATGACTCTGCACCATGCCACACAAGCAGGAGAACACAATCATGACTGTCAGACAACTTCTGCAACCATATCACCCCTTACATAAAACCACCTACATCTCTGCAACCCCCTTGATTATTATGCTTGGAGCACAGTTGAACTGAAGGCAAGGATTATGGCAGCATTCACCAAATTAAGCAAGGAGATCATCCAGAAGAGTTGCAGGAGATTCTGAAATTGTCTGGAGGACCTGGTTGAAGCCAATGAATATTTTATTGAATAAATTTACTCTTTAGTATTTAAAGATATTTTTGTATAATTTTGGTAATGTATTTGTTAAAATGGGATGTTAGTGTTATTTCAATTTTACATAATTTAGAAGACAATTTACCCATGCACCCTCTGTGTGTGTGTATATATATATATATATATACATATATATATATATATATATAAAACTTTGTTTAAGCTTTTCTTTTTTTTTCTTTTTTTGTATTTGTGTAAGTTTTCCTTTCAGGGCATAAAGTGCATAACTGTTCTAATGTTTTGTATGTCCAAGCACTTTTGACTATTTTTCTTATCCATTATCAAGGATGTTTTGTTTTTTGGTATTTTTTTGTTTTTTTAAACTTTAACTGAATCTGTAGATTTTTATGTATGTATTTACAGTTGCAAACATTGTATCTGCTTATTTTTAATAAAGTTCGTTCATATTTACAGATAATCTTTCACATATTATAATTGAAAGATGTAAAAAATGACCTGTAACTTTGACGTATGCTTTTATTAATTTCTCAATGTTCCCAAGTACTTTCAATCTTTTGCCAAGATCATCTTCAGGAGTGTGAGTTGGGGTAACAAAAAAATAACCACAAAACTGTTGCTAAAAATTACTGTAAATTTTCTTTTTGTTTCAAATATAACAATTGACAAATTACTTAGCATTCATTAGAACATGAAAATTGTCCAAAATGGAATTTTTTTTATGTTGTCATGCACATGTTAAAGCATGAAAAACTGTTCTTTGTATAAACATTTTAGAACATTACTACAGTATTCATAGCTAATTCTATTAATTGAGGGTTTAAGTTTTTAATGAATATTGCCTCGAGGATCTGCTTTTGTTTTCTTGGTATAGGATAGTTGTTATTGATCATTATTTTCTTATATTGTGAATGTAGAAAGGAATATTGTTGTAGATGTCTAGAAATGTACAAATGGTCAGACATGAGTATGAATGGATTTTATTTTTAAAAAATCAGACACAATGTTTGCAATTTATTTAATCTGATTTGTCTAAAAGAAAATTTGCTGCCTAAATACACAAATTTACACACACACACATATATATATATATATATATATGTGTGTGTGTTCAAATTATGTGATGGTTAGTTATCAATCAGCACCTGAAGATTGAGTTGTGCTTCCAACAGGGGGAAAAAATTTATTAGTTTATGAATTATAGCTCTGTTCTTCTGCATCAGACACTATTTTATTAACACCAGCACTCAATGTGTGAGAGAGAGGATGTGCAGGTGGTGAAATTTGCTGAATTCGAATTCCAGTTGAGTTTATTATTTTCACTTCCTCACAAATACCATTGGAAAAGTCATGACTTCATCTATCTCCACTAGGCTATAGTTGAAAACAACAGAACAGATTGAGCACTGCAGCTGTGGTTGGCAACCAGCCTAGGAGGAGGACAACTCTGAAATCAAAACCATATGTTGCCTTGACAAAGCACATATAATTTAGACATATGAAGTATTATGAAGTTCACAATGACACTGTGAACTCAGATACAGTCAATGATTGTGTGTCTATACACACTCATCCACTGAAACTTTAACCCATTTATTTATTCATCTGCATATGTTTGCTTTTGTGTATCTTTCTTTCAAGTAAAATTGTTTTTGTTTTTTTTTTCAAAACAAATGGACAGGTTACTTTTTCTTTTGTAGTTGTTCTTAGCTTTGTCTGAGAACTTTTTATTTTCTCTTAAAAATCTGCATTCCTTATATATTCTCTTGAATATACAAAGAAAGCATTGGGCAGACATTTTGGAGTCATAGGCCACATAAGATAGAATATATCATCAAGCTGTGCCACACTTCTAAAAATGTGCAATATAATTTTTTTTCTTGAAGGTACTTTTGTGATTTTCACTACAAAAGATCATACTTGAAAGCATCTAGAAGTGGAGAGAAGTCTTTTTTTTATTAGGAGAAAAAGATTTTTTTCTATAATTACAAAATTGAAGTTTTGCAATATTATCACTATATTATGTGATTGTTTCTAATTTATTCATTTAAAATTACGGAAATGTTTTTTTACACAAAAAATCTCTCTTCTGTAGAAATTTTCCTATTTCCTATTTCTAAAGCAAAAGATATTTACACATATGAGCTTCCTCAGTTATCAATTTCAAATGCTGAAAATCTCTATATAAAATACTGTGACTTCTGTTTATCCATCTGTCAAAGATGAAGAAGAGACTTGAAACAATAAAAATGTGATTCTACAGAAGGATGCTGAGGATACCATGGGCCAAATATTTAAGCAACTATAAGATTTTGAAGAGAATGAAAACAAAAAGGAAACATACTTAACATCAGGAAGAGGCAGTTGAGGTTTAAGGGGGTCCATAATGAGGAAGGAGGGCTTGGAAAACCTGATACTCATCAGACCGCTTGAGAGAAAGAGGGACAGAAGAAAGCAGCACATAAAATACTTGATGAACTTGAACAAGTAGATGGCAGAACAAGGTTTGGGGGAGAAAAAAAAGACCAAGCATAAGAGCTACAAGAGAAAGGAAGATGTAGAGGGCCATAATTGCCTTCCATTCTGAAGAGACATGTTACATAAAAGAAGATTCAAAAAGCCAAAATGTTTGCTAATATCTGATAAAAAGGAATACTGTGAAATTCTCAGCCCAACTAAGTGATTAAAAAATACATTTGGGCAGTATAAAAAAAAAAAAATGATATAATATATATATATATATATATATATATATATATATATATAACTGACTCTGAGTAAGTAATAATTATAATAATAACCAAATATTCCAATTATATTTCTTCTGGCATGTTTTTATTAATTACTTTCACATTAAGAATATGGAAATTATGCAAATTTTTTGTTCGTAGTTTTTAACACAAAATAAGATAAACAAGCTATGACATTCAGTTTTTGGTAATTCCATACTTGCATGTGAATATGGAATTGTATATATTTCAAAGATCAACTGAGTAGTGTACACTCTTTAAGAATGTTTGATTGTTCTGGGAAACTCACAAATAAAATTTTCATCATATTAAAGATGCTTCAGTAAACTAATGCATTAATTAGTTCTAATAACTCCTGGGGGTTCAAGTTGTCTGAAGATCATGTGAATGTGAAACTCGAGTTACAACTAGATTCATCTTTTCATAGGATTTAACGTTGGTAAGCATTATTTTCTTGGACTAGGCAATCTGAGCTTTGAGCAATTTACTGAGTAGGTAAGTTTGCTTTTAGTCCTTTTTTTATCACTTTTTTTATTTTTTTTATTTTTTATTTTTTTTAATTATTATTGGTTTTATTTGAGACTGTAGCTGTATATGGATAAGAGTTTTAAGTTTACACAAGTTGTCTATTGGTTCTACCAATGTTTTTTTTTGTTTTTATATATATATATATATCTCCAAGTATAGGGTAGATATGGATGAAATAAAATATTGTATCCTAAGAAAAAAACACTATTCTTAAAAAAAAAGTGCTCAATATAAAGTAGAGCAAATTATATATATATATATATATATATATATATAAATTGGGAACAGATATGAATCAGAATCTTAGAGAATTATAGAATAAGGAACAAATAAAAAAAGGTTTCAAAACTTAATGTTTTGATAAGACAGACAAACTCTTCTTCTATGTGCCATGTCCCTTCAGGACATAGGTGATCATGGCTTTCCACATCTCCCTATCCCTGATGGCTCTTAGCATGCTTTCTCCTGTTCCCCCACCTAAGCCCTGCTCAATATATTATCTGCTGCTTTCCGCTGTCTCTCTTTCTATCTGACCTCTGAGTATCAGATTCTTCAAGCCTTCCTTCCTCATCACATGTCCCAGGAACTTTGGCTGTCTCTTCTTGATGCTCAGTATTAATTTCCTTTTTGTTTCCATCCTTTCCAGAACCTCATCATTGCTCACATTCTTGATCTATGATATCTGCAGCATCCTTCTGTATAACCATATTTCAGTTGATTCAAATTTATTTCATCTTTGATGATATTCTCCAGCATTTACTGCCATATAACAGACATCACATAGCAATCCAGTACTCTTTTCTTTGTTTCTAGCAAAATTTTCCTGTCTTTTAATACTCTGCTCAGCTTGTGGAATGCATCTTTTGCCATGCCAATTCACGTACGGATTTCAGTGTGGCACTTAAGTACTTAAATTTTTTGTACCTGCTTGATTTTAGTATCCCCAACCTGTAATTGGCATTTTGGGCTCATCTGTTTGTTGATGACCATACATTCGGTTTTGATTTTAACTCTACTTGACCAATAATGCACAAACACCAGAAAAATTTAAAATAACTGAATTTTTTCTCTTCCTTTTTGTTTTCATATCTCATTCTCTAATGGAGCTTTTATAAATGTGAAACTTGTTAGATTTATAAATGTTTTCTATTTTATCCTTATCACACACAAATATATATATATATATATATATATATATATACACACACACACACACACACACACATATATGAGAGAAAAAGATTTTACTGAACACCCTGCACAAGTAAATTGTCAATTGCCTGTATCTTGCAATGTACACTCTATTCATCATAGCACAGTGTCCTGCATCTTAGATGATGCTACAATTAAAAGCTTTTTGAAATAGTTTTTCCATCTCTTAGATGCATGTTTTTGGTTGGCTCCTATAAGAAACTCCACTTCAGGCTAATTTGAATTAAGAGATTTTCTTCTCCTAAACTGATTGCCAAAAAAAGGCTATGGGGCACAGTCTGTCATGTTATTTACTCATGACTGGATGGATAAGAGATGTCTTCATACCTTTCCAAAGAGTATTTGTCTCTAAGTGAATGTAACAGACTCAGTTGGGATTTGAACTGGCTCTCTAATTTCCCATTCCAAGCTATGATCCTGCACATTCAAGCTTAAAGCATCTAGTATTCACCAGTGGTCTCTCATCTATTTACTAACCATACTCAATGTTGCTTAACTTTGGTGATCAGATTTTATATATATATATATATATATATATAATATTATTATTATTATATTTTCATTATAAGTGATTATAATAAAACCAATTTACATTGCTATACAAAAGCTTTAATGTTTTAATACTCTTTGTCAATGCCCTTATGAATATCATGAATATCAGCCATTCAGATGAAACACTATACAGTGAAAATTTCAGATAAAGATTTAACTTAAAAATGCATCAGGCTGTGTATTACACTAGGGTGTACTTGAAAGTTCTTAGCCCAACCAATATAACAAATATCTTTGAGAAAGGCATGAATCTACCTCTTCTCTCTGATATGGGTGAATTACATTAAGACATGTATCACTAAAACATTATCTCCAAAATAATTCTTACAATCTAAAAGTATTTTCTGGCTTTAAATAACCTGTAAAGGATTGATAAGTCTTAGAAAATGAATCAATCAAATTATATTGTTAAGGTTGTGGTCACTGCTAATAAATACTGTTATGGTCAGCAGCTTCCTTAGAATATCTTCATTGTAGAAGTTGAATAAATCCGGTGAACATAAGCATCCTTGTCTCATGCCTCTTTCTATTTTTGTATAGCTACTCAATTTAGTTTTTGTCTATACGCAGCCAGTTTTTTCCCAGTATAAGTTTAGGATTATTCTAACCTCTTTCTAAATAAATCTAGTCTTCCTAACAGTTCAAATAGATCTTTGTGTCGTATCTTATCAAATGCTATAAAACATGGGTGCACTTCCTTCTGCATTTGTTCTACTTAGCTAATTCTTTAGCCATTTTCAAAGGTGGTAACTTTCCATAATAACAAGTATTAATCTATATTTTGTTTTCTATCTTGTAGCAGTAATTTTATTTCTTGGAGTTTTTCTTAGTTTTTGAATATGGTCAGAACATTCTGGCCATGTTTGTATGCAGTGCTAGTAAATTTAGATCTGGTGTTTCATACATGAAGCATTATTATGATTTGTTAAGCCTGAATTACAGATTAAATTTCTGCTACACAGTGACAGACCACTACTGTCTGTTTCATGCTTTTACACAACTGTCAAATGGTCAGCAGCTGTAGTGCAAATATGGGAACTTTTATTACTCCAGGAAAGTCTGTGAAAAAATATATCCGATGTGTGCATACCATGTACATAGCAACCAAATTTAGTTCTAGGTGTGAAAAGTACTTCTCCAGCCAAAAAAAAAAACATAATTGAACTTCCCACCCTCAGAAAAAAAGTGCCACATAAAGCCAAATAGCAATGTTCAAGAAAACAAATACTTTCAAGTTAAAAAAAGTGCTCAACAGAACTGGGCCCCAAAAGTTAACCATTTTAGAGCTTTTTAATATTAATCTAAATAAGCAACTCTTAAAATGAGTCTGCTCTTTCTATCGTATGCTTTTCCGGGGGAGTAAAATTTTTTTTCACATAGCAGTTGCTAACCACCTGACAATTGCATGAAAGCATGAAATTTCTGCACCAGAAATTTAATTTATAACTATATATATATACTAGCAGTACAGTCTGGTGTTTGGGTGTAATGAAAGCTTTAAAACTAATCCATGGTCCTGGAGCTCAGACTCTTTGAACGTTGGCATGAAAGACTAAGAAGCAATAGTTGTTTCCAGTTAAAGCAAAACTGTAGACTGAAAGAAAAATGAATGGATGTAAGTCAAATTTTGATTTCCTGGTATCGATATCAAATAAGTTTTTTTTTTTTTTGTCGTAAACTGAATTTTGAAGGCTAAATAAGTCCTCTGAGTAAATGGTATCATGGCTGAGACTAAGAACTACAATTATACCTACTTAGAGCCAAACCCAAAGCAAAGACTAAAATAAAAGGGCTGGAAAAAATAGACATACATGCAGATAGACACACACAAACATCTTGCCTTTTTATATATATATATATATATATATATATATATATATATTATTGATTTTCTGCACTATTGTAAGAACTGCAACCTTGAAACTTCTGAATATCGTTTCTTATGTGTTTGTCTATGCTTGTATCAAATTTGATTAAAATCAGACCACTCCTTCTATAACCTGGTTTTTCAATTTTCGATATTTATTGGGAGTACCTCGACACAAAACCTAGCTAAGAACACTCACAGACGCTTATAGTACAACTGTGTAAATCTTCAAGAAAATTGGTTCAGCCGTTTTGGAGTCTATAGGTAACGGACACACACACACACACAGAGACAAAGTTCCATTTAAAAATAAGTTTAGATATACTGGACTCTCCCATCATTTTTAATGTATGAGGATGCAGCAATTCAGTTCTTAGAAGTGAACAGTCTGACATATGATTTGATTATACTTGTGAAAGCTTGTGCAGAACCAACCATACTTTTTGGAAGAGCCAAATACAGAGAACTGGTACCCATAGTGAAACAAGTTCCCCAAATTCTTCAGGTTTTGAATTCAGAATTGTCCTTCTCTTAGACTGGATGCCAAATAAGGTTATAGAAAATAGTCTGTCTTTCTGTATAGCAATGAAAGAAGAGATATGTTTAAGGGTATTTGTATCGAAGTGAATGTACAAATTCAACTGAAATTCAATTTTACCTATCCGATTCCTCAGTCCCAACTGATTAGTTAAGACATGGGTAGTGGACCTAAAGGAGCAAAAAAAACCATACTCTTAGTCATTCAGGAAGTTGTTTCTGTAGAGTTGGTTAACAACTTTGTTTTTAATGATTGTTGTTGTAGTTTTTAAATGTTTGCTGATGACTTACCTGTATTCTTGTAATAAGGGAATATACTAGACACTTTCCATGGGTTTGGAAAATATTTCTTCTTCAGGAAGTTGTTAAACAGTTTTGCCAAGTTTAAAAATAAAGCAAAAGTACTTGAAAAGTTTTTATCCATCTACAGTAGTCTTTGTAGAATCAAGGCTTTTGAAAAACCTCTTGAACCAAGATAGAGATATTGCAAGACTTTTCTCTGAGAGATGGAGGGAAGTCAGGTAAGGAATTTTGTCATCTAATGTAAAGTCAAAGATGAGATTACTTCAGGGACATTTATAATGGAAGACACTGATAGAATCACATTTCAGATCTTCCTGAATTTGACATACACGCTTAAGATGTTTCATTTTAAAAAATTTCTCTATTGAAAGTTGGATGATCTGAGGCATGAAAATCAAAACTCAAAGTTATATGATATTGGTATTATTTTAATAAGAGAAAAAAAAAGAAACAGATGCAACATGTTGATCATTCATGATGGTTTATTTTTATCTGTTGTCTAGGCTATTTAATGAGTGTCTAGAAAATGGCTGCTGTCAAAGCTGAACGGAAAAAAGAGGATGTTTACAAGATACATACGGCAACAGCGCATGACTGGGAGGATGAAAAACGAAAAGGCAAGAAAATCTTTGATGATGGGACTATGACGTTTTTTTGGTGAGTATTCTTGATGGCAAACACTTTAAACTTCCTGCAGCCACTAGACATTTTTTTAAATTTTGGTAATCTCTCTGTCATATCTTCTTGTATGAGATGTTGACATTAGAATTACCCAAGCTCCTGCCAATATCTATCAATCATAATGCATAATGAGTTTGTAATGAATGTGATGACAATTAGGCTGATGATTTGCTTTTTATATTAGAAAAATTAGTAAAATAACCATGTGGTAGTGAAATATGGATTATTTTATCACAAATGGAAAAAAAGTTTTGAGAGAATCATGATGTGGTTCTGTTAATGAATGCTAAGGATACTATGAGTTGAGAATGTGCCAAATGTAGATATTTTAAGAATAGCAAATAAAAAGACACTGTTACTATATCAGCCAATCAATGGACACCTGATGATGACCAGAGAGTACTAGGTCAAAATGTTGTTACTATAACAACATTTATATCAACAAAGATGAGAACAATAATTCGAAATAATACAATAATATTGAGAATTACAATTTCTCATCTTTGAAATGACATACTTATTGTTATAATCAATTTTTCTGTCAGTGGTTTCACCAAAAAGTGGAAAACAGTCTCTTGAAGTATTTGTTGTTGATTTTTTTTTTTTTTTTTTTTTTTTTTTTTTTTTTTAAATTTTAATTTGTTTGATCTTTTAAATTTATCAGTGACCCTCATTGATATGTGTTGTAGAGTGTCTGACACCCCTGCAGCACTCTCACTGATGGAATGGCTTGAAATAGGCTATTTTAAGTAAAGAATAGTAGCATTTAAGGCATAATATTTGAGCGCCATTCAGACTTATTACTTCAGTGACTATTATGATCTAAACCCCCTCCTTTCTGTGTTGTAAGTTCTGTCTTGTCTGTCATTGTAACTATTGTACTGTTCTGTGTATATCTGTTTAGCATCAAATATTGTGCTGAATACTGCCACAGCACACTTTCTCTGTGTATCATATCCACTTCAGCAATATAACAGATTAGTGATGAGGATTCGAACAGATTTGCTGACAAAAAGAATTGAAAAATAGAATCTGACACAACAGATTAATGATGAAGAATTAAAGAGTCACATCTGAGCCAACAACAATGAAACAACAGTTTGTTGTCGGAAAAACACAACTGAAAGGAAAAAGGCAAACAAAAATACATTGGAATAAATATGAATTCACTTATGAAAATGGAAGATTTTCAAAAATGCTTGCTAGAATTTATGAAACAGCAGGAATTAGCACAGAAACAGAAATTTGAAAAGTAGGAGAAATAACAAGAGAAACAGTTTTCTAAATTGCTGGAAATTGTCTCAAGTAGAGAATTTTTTCCAGAAAACCCAAATATCTTTTCGCAAGATTCCATGATTAAGTCAATAGGTGAATTTGTATGTAAACTGGAAGATGTTACTTTTTGACTCCTACTTTCGTAGATATGAGAAGATATTCTTAAAAGATTGCTCAAATTGGTCTGACAAACAAAAAGTACATTTGCTGCTAGGCAAATCTGGAGCTGTAGACCATGAACAATATGCAAACTACATACTTCCAAAACATCCTGAGGAAACTAAAAATACTAAAAATATTTGGGAAGTGTAGTTCTGTTTAATACATGTGGGCATTGTTTAAATCTTTTGAAGAAAGATGATGATATAACTTTTGCTAGCATTGTAAACAAGGAGTGCAAAAAATTCCAAATTAAGTGAATTAACTCTGGACATGTTCAAATGTTTAATCTTTGTTCAGGATCTAACTGCATCAAAAGAAGCATGATTATTAACTAAATTGGAACAAGATCAAAAATGAACTCTCTAAAATCTGGCAGAGGAATGCCAGCAAATTGTAAATTTAAAGCAAGACAGCTAAAATCGAAGAACAAGATATATCGCATATTCATAAAATCAAAACTAAACCACAAGGTAGAAAAGTTTTTAAAATTAATCCCTGCTACGATTGTGGTGAGTTGCACTTGAAGAAGGCCAGTTCAAAAACAAAAAGTGTTACAACTGCAGATACAAAAGACAGATTTTCTCTTCGTAAAAAGAAATTCAAAAGAAAAATGAAAAATATGAACCATTGTACCATCGGTAAAAAAAAAAAAAGGTGTTGGGAAGAGAAAATATATAAATGTTCAAATAAATAACAAGAAAATTAAACTCTAAATAGACACATAGACACAGGATCAGATTTAATTAAAATAAATGCTTATACCTGGAAGAAAATAAACAAACCTGTATTAACCAGTTCTAAAAAAAAGTCACCAAAGGTGTGTCAGGTGAAAGATTAAAATTTCTGAGTGAAATTTGCATAAATGTTGTTTCCTCAGGAAAAGAGAAAAACTTAAAGCATTCATAATGGAGCAAACACAAAATCTTGGATGGAATGGAAGCATTTGATTTATTTAATGTCCTGATTAACATGTTTTGCAATAATGTAGTTGGGTCATCAAACATTACTGAAAAACTGAAGAGAGATCTAAAAGCAAAATTTCTTAAAATCTTTTCAGTTGGCTTAAGTTTTTGCTCTAAAGTAAAGGCAAAATTGGAATGGAAAGAAAATGCTACTCCAATTTTTTGTCTAAAAAGACCAGTACCCTTCACTGCATTGAAAAATATAAAGAACTAGAAAGATTAGAAAAATTGGGTGTAATTGAAAAAATTAATTATTGTCCTTGGGCAAGTTGAATAGTCTACATAAAAAATAAAAATAAAAAATCAGAGTTTGTGCTGACTATTCTACAGGTTTGAACGAGTGTTTCAAACAAGCCAACTACCCTCTACTGTCAGCGAATTTAATTTTTGCAAAATTAAATGGAGGGCAAATATTTTCTAAACTGGATTTATCTGAGGCATATTTGCAGATACTAATAGATGAGGAAATGTGCAAAACTTCTAACAATGCTCACAAGGGTCTTTACAAATTCAATAGATTACCTTCTGGATTGAAGGTAGCATCGTCAATATTTCAACCTGTAATGGACAGTATGCTCAGTGGTCTAGACTTTGCTATGGCATAACTGGATGACGTATTGATAAAAAATGAAAACCGTTAAGAACATGAAAGTATGTAAAAGAGGTATTCAAAAGATATAAAAAATTTGGATTCAAGCTCAACATTGAAAAATGCAAGATTTTTTTTGCCAAAATTAAATATTTGAGACAAATCAGACAAAAAAGGTAGGAGGCCTGATCAATAAGGAACATGCTTGCCCCAACAAATGTATCACCTTTACAAGCATTTTTAGAATTGGCAAACTATTATAGCAGCTATATTCCAAACACGCATGCACTGAAAACAACACTAAATAAACTGTTTAAAAAAGACACAAAATGGAATTGGTTGGTGAATTGTGAAAAAAACCTTTTCAAAAATTAAAAACAGCATAAACATTTGACTTATCCCTTATGTATTATGGCCCTAATAAGGAGATCTATGTGGCAAGTGACACAAGTAATCTAAGGTTAGGGGCCATGCTTCTACATAAGGAAAAGGATGGTCAACTAAAAGCCGTATATCATCATGGGAGGATGGTACCACGACAAAAAGATTGGTTACATGTTATACCTAATCAAACACCCAAGATGGGTAATTAAGAGGCATGTTAACCAAATTAAAATATATATATATATATAGAGAGAGAGAGAGAAAAAAATGAAATGATAAACCCAGAAAAATAGAGAGGATAATCCCCAAAATTTTATCTAATTAATATAAAATATTAAATAGATTATATATATATATATATATATATATAGTTTTAGTGGAAAAAATTTGTCAATTTAACTGAGCCAACTACCATGCCAACTACAAAATTTTGTGAGGACACTGTTATGATGTCTTCACTCGTCAGGGCTGTTTTTTCCTTTTTTTTTTTTTTTTTTTTTTTTTTTTTTTTTTTGCGCTAAAGTTAAAGTGACAAATTTTTTGCTCTGAAACTATGAACACTATTTTGATATTGAGCATTTTACAATACAAAACCTGCTTTCAAAAATACTACTGGAAAAACCAACAATCTTGGCCTCAAAAACTATCACAACTCAGCACACACACACATAGTGTTTTTGAGCAACAATCTCTGTTTTATGCAGGTTTAATTAAAAATGACAGACAAGGTATTATTAAGTTTTATATAATTTTTCATTCATGTGTTATGATTTTTTTTTCTTTTCAGATTTCAAATTGTATATAATTTGAGATCTGAAAAGAAAAAAATCATAACACATGAATGAAATATTATATAAAATAAACTTAATGATAATACCTTGTCTGTCATTTTTAATGAAACCTACACTCACACACACATATATAGTGTATTGAGGCAGCAGATAATTATCTAAATATATATTGTTAAATATGATAGACAATGACTGTCCTATGTTTAATCATAAGCTGTTCTAAACATCGTATTTTGGCTTTTAGTTTCTGGTAAAAATAATGAAAAAATTATCCAACATTTATATATTTCTTTTTATTACGTTGGGTCTAAGCTTTTGGCTGACATGAGCCATCTTCAGAGTGGTTGTAGGGATGTTAGCATAAAGATATCCACTATCACAGTTGATATTTTCTAGTGTTGACATAAAACATTGCTATGCAACAATAACAGTCACTGAATAGCAGATGCAGGTTGTAAAATAGTAATGCGGTTCTAGGATGTCATACCACGTAACAACAGAATCATATGTCTAAATGCAATGTAATGTGTTGTAACTAGAATGAAATGTGATTTTATTGAATGTGGGTTGCTTTGATTTAATGTAGATGGGCTCTAATATCTGAAGGCTCTTTTTTACTGTGTATGTGTGAGTATTATTGTGTTATCAACTAAAATCTGTCTATCTATTACATATATGTCTCACTTTTCTGTTGTGATAAATATGATAGATTTTACCCACCAAAAACAGGAAGCAAGGCCCATCATAACAGTCTGAAATTGTTTGAATTTCTTAGTGCATTATCATAATATTAATTTTCACTAGATTTTCTTTGTCATTTCCATTTTTTATCCCAAAACTCTAATTGTTTTACTTCTATGATAATCATTAAGTAACCAACATGAATTGGATAAAAATTGTGTAAGGAAGAATGTTGTGGCATGTTTAAATTTCAATTCTGTTGCAGCTGTGAGGTCTTGGTAACCAAATCATTGGGGTAATGTCCATGTCAGTTACTCCTCTCCGGCTCCAAAAATACAGGATACAAGTTCAAATCAAGACTGCTACCTTTATATTTTAAATACAAAGTTTTTGTCTTTTATTTTTTTAGATTTGCTTAAGTATATTTTTATGTGTTTCATAATTTTTCCCTTCACGTTTTTTTTCTTTTTAGGCGAGCTCACACACTGACTGTTCTTCTCATCTTCAGTGGGATCCTAGTCTATGTGGCTGTATTTGAAGAGGCCACTCCTGACACCAGATACAACATCAAAAGGTAAGCGGCTAAGTTCTGCAGTCTCTCTTTTATGAACAGCTGTGTTCTTTATTAATGGTGCAAAACAAATTTATTCAGCTCTTTAATTTCCCCTATCATATGGCCATACAAAATATTGACTAGCAAAGTTTGGATATAGAGCTTCTTTAATGGGACATGTACCAGCTTGTTTTCATACTGACATAATTGTCAATTTAGTCATCAGAGGAATACAAATGCAAAAAGACATGCACCTGTGTTTCATAGATTACACAAAGGCATTCAAGAAAGTATGACACAAAGGTCTGTTGGAACTGGTCCGAAACATTGACCTAATAATCAAAAAACATTACTGGTAAAAAATCGCCTCCATACAGATAGAAAATGAGTTCAGCAGATATACAAAAGTAGAAAGAGGAATCTATTTGATGAACTTATTCTACCTATAAAGCAAGGTGATTCTGAGAGAATTTAAGATATGCAGATGGTGCAAGACACAGAAAGAAAACTACAAAAACTCCTGCAGAAAGATAATGAAGGAAAGCAAGACGAAAGGACTAAAAATTAATTGCAAGATGACAGAATGCATGGAAGTGAGCAAAAGGGGCAGCCCAAAATGCAAATCACAAATTAGCGATACCAAAATCAAACAAATAAAAAAAAATCTTAATATCTGGGAAGAGTTTTAACATAAGACAGAAAGTGTGACACTGAAATCAAAAGGTACTTTGGGATAGCCAAAGAGGTTTCAAAAAGCTAAGCACACTATTAAGAAACAGGAAAACTACATTAGAAACAAAGACAAGAGTACTGAACTGTATCATCATATCTGTCCTATTTTGCAGTGAATGCTGGACAATCTCCTCAAAGGTGAAGAAACTTGAAGCAAGAGAAATGTGGTTCTACAGAAGAATGCTGAAGATACCATAGACTGAATATATAAGCAATGACATTCTAGAGAAAACAAACAAAAAGGAAACTTATATTCAACATCAAGAAGCGACAACTGAAATTTCTAGGACTTATAATGAGGAAAGAGAGCTTGGGAAATCTGATACTCATAGAACAGATTGAATGCAAGAGGGACAAAGGAATACAATGCATAACATAGTGAACTTGACTAAATGGATGGCAGAACAGTGTTTGGGAGAAATAACAAAAACAAATTTATTGAGAGCTACAAAGGACAGGAAATTGTGGAGAGCTACAGTTGCAGACCTCTTCAGGGAACACAGCTCATAAAAAAATCATCAGCAATTGGCGATCAGAAAAGGAATGTGCAGTTTCAACATTATATATATATATATTATATATATATATATATACACACACACACACACATACAGAATATGTAATAACTAGTTGGTTCTGTAAAAATTTAAGATTTTGACAACTAAAAAGAAATTAGAAGAGTAATGTGAAATTTTTATCATTACTCTTTATTTATATATATATATATATATATTTTATTATGTTTATGTAGGAAGAGAAAGTGGTTATATACATATGTGGACAAAAAAAAGATACCATTACTCTCTCTTTCTCTCTCTCTCTCACACACACACACACACACACACACACAAGTTTTGTGCTAGTTTTTAGCACCAAAATTATTGTTTTTTTTTTAGTTTTACTGATAAAAGGTATTTTGGCAAGCAGTTTCAATATTATAAAATTCTCAATATTGAGGTTGAGATGAGTATTGATAATCTTAGCACAAAGAATTTGTCACTTTAACTGAGCAGGTTCACCTGTACAATAAAAATAAAATAAATCAAAAGCAAAAGAAAATCAACCAATCACAAGCAGAACCACTCTCAAAAACTATCAAATTACACCAGGCTCCTTATAAATAGAAAAAGGAACTGGAATTCAACAGCAAAAAAAAAAAAAAACAAATTTGATGAGTGAAGACATCTCAATGATGTCTTCATGAACCTGTACACTTAGTGATAAATTCTTTGCACTAAAACTATATATATATATATATATATATATATATATATATATATATATATGTGTGTGTGTGTGTGTGTGATAATCTCTTTTTGTCCACACATGGTATTTCTGCAGATACAACTAGTTATTGTGTGTGTAATATATATATATATATATATATTTGAATTTTATACTTTCGTGATATATATCTCATTTCACCCAATTCAAGGGCTTACTAAGGGTGAAAGAATCAGAGGATAATAAAAGAATAGGATTTAACTAGACATATGATGATCGATATTGCATTTGAATTTATGGAAATTGTTGTTGATAGGGAAGTACAAAGCCCAAAGAAAGTTCTACAAGCAAGAAGTACAGGAGAAGAAGCTATAAGAATGAAACTTACAATTACATCTAGTAATGTCATCACTGAAATTATAAAAACCTAGCTGCCAATCTAGTATGGCATTCAAATTTGTGAAGTCAAGGTACCAAAGCAGAAATGCTTAGAAATGGTAGATACTAAGGTCAACATCAAGTGGGCATGCCTTAATACTATATTTAATACACACACATATGAGATTAAGTAAGAAATTATCCACACTTTTGCCATAACATGTGTTATGGGCGTGAATAATTTTTTTATTTTCCTTTGTATACAACACACACACACACACACATGCATGGATGATTGCATATTTGTATTAAAACAAAAATCTCTTAAAATTAAAGTCAGTCAGTCAGTTAAGTGCCATATGTGAAACACACTTGGGCGATCATGTCTCAAAAGAGACATGACTGACTGGGCAGAAATTTATCCCTCGGTAGGTTGCCATTGCTTTTTGCAGTAGACTGGTTGCCAGCCAAGGCTATAGAACCCAATCTGTCCTGTTATTTAACCCATAACTGGAGGGAAGGGACGGATTAATACCTTTCCCAAGGGTACCGGTGCTTAAGTGAATGCAGGGTATTCAACTGGAATTCAAACTCGGCTCACCGATTTCTCTTTCCGAGCCGATATCTACTGCACTACAACGCACATCTGTCACTAAACGCTTACAGCACCTGGTATTCCGAAACGGTCGCCCATCTAGTACTGACCAGGCTCAATGTTGCTTAACTTTGGTGATTGAGCGAGAACCGGTGTATTCAACGTGATATGGCCGTAAAAATTAAAGTACATAGATCTAAAAGAATCTTATAATCTAAACATTTTTTTTTTTAATCATTTCACCCTGAGCAAGGCGTAAACGCCACTGATGTGCAGGGGGTTACATAAATGTAAAAAGATTAATTAGAAAAGAGTGAGGAGTACAAACTAATTAGAAAGGAACAATAGAAAGCTGAGAAAGCAGGTGCGATGATAGATACATAGGTGGAGAAAAAGGGAAGGTTATACAGGGGAGGGGAGAGAGCTAGAGGCCAGTGGTTAGTAGATGAGTATTAACTTTGCATTTAAATTTCTGGAGGTTGTAGCCGTCAGGAAAGCAAGAATATGGGAACGAGTTCCACAGGCGGGAAGTGCGAGAGAGGAAGCTGCAGGAGTAGAATTGTCGTCTGCATTTGGCTAACCTGACTGTGAATGGGTGGGACCCAGTTGCAACAATGTTGATTGTGTGTGTGCATGTATATATATATATATATATATAATATGTTAAATATGCATGTATTTATATATATATATATATATATATATGTGTGTGTGTGTGTATATATATATATATATATATAATGATTTGTGTATTTAGATAATGCTATTTGCACTTATTTTGCATTTGTTTCTACTTAAATCCTGTTGCCAACATTTACCTCTGACTCACTCTGCAGACTTGGGATGTTCATAAAACAAGATGGCAATTAAAATTTCATTTAGCCATTACTTGGGAATGATTGTATTAAATTGGCCTTACTGAACAATCTGCTTTTCTCGCTTTCTCCTTTTAAGCAAATGTTTACCAGTGATTTAATAAAATATGACTGCTGATTAGATGTAGTCTGACACATAATGTTTATATAATTTTATAGCTAGTAATTTAACTTTTTTTATAGGTTATAAATTTATTTTAATTTTTGACAAAAAAGTTAACTTTGAATTGTGTTTGACAGATGCTTTGCAGTAAGAAATTATTTTTTTGTTACATTCTTGTATAAATCTGATTATTTGTACACATGGCCATTTTATTATATTGGGGATTAATTAAAGTTCTGATCATGAATGCTAGATAAAGTATATTAAGACATGAAAAAATTGGAAACAAGAGGATGAGGAAAGAATGTGTGAAAAAGGAAAAATCGGATAAAGGAATCTAAATTAAAGCTGCATATATATACATACATATATATATATATATATATATATACACAAAAAAAATCGCAAGATCGCCAAGACCTACCGCGGTTTCGCACAACGGCTTGTCAGGGCAAAGGCGGAATGGTGCGGAAGTGGCAGAACTGATAGGGTGCCTATTACTTCATAGACTAAACGAAATAATAGACTTCCATAACCACGGCCTATACCGAGACGATGGATTGATAGTAATAGAAAATTGCACACCTAGATTAGGAGACAAAATGAGAAAAGAAGTACAAAAGTTTTTTAAGTCTCATAAACTAGAAATAGAAATAGAGCATAACGTTAAAATTGTCAATTACTTAGACATAACGTTAAACATTAATAACGGAATAATAACACCATACATTAAAAGGAATTACGATCCAAATTATGTTAATAAAAAGTCTAACCACCCTAGACACCTCCTTAAATGTATTCCTAGAGGTATAGAGGTTAGATTGTCCACAAATTCGTCTAATAGGGAAGTTTTTGAAAAACACAAAAAAATTTATCAAATTGCGTTAAAAAAAAGTGGACACCAAGAAATGCTAGAATTTTCGGACCAAAGTACAAGCAAAAAAGCCCGTAAGAATAGATCAAGAAAAATTATATGGTTCAACCCCCCCCCCTACAATAATGAAGTCAAATCCAAAATAGGAAAAATGTTTTTTAAGTTAATAGATAAACATTTCAATTCAAATAATAGACTTAAAAAAATATTTAACAGGAGTACTATTAAATTGAGCTATTCATGTTTACCTAATATCGGTAAAATCATTAACAATACCAACAAAAGTAAATTAAAAGATAATATTACGGCCCCTAGTAATAATAACGTTAAGAAACATAAGTGTAATTGTAGAACTAAAAAGGACTGCCCGATTAGAGGTAATTGCAATCAGACAAGCGTAGTTTATAAAGTTAAAGTTTATGTTAACGAAAATGACAAAAGCCCCAAGACATACATAGGATCAACACATGATAATTTTAAAAGTAGGTTTTATAACCATAAAACTTCTTTCAAAAATGAGAAATATAAGCATAGCACAGCATTATCTACCTATGTATGGGAAATAAAAGCCAAAATTAAAAAGGATCCCATTCTGAAATGGGAAATAATAAAAAAGTGCCCTAACGATAATAAAAACGAATAAATTTTGTAGGGTATGTGACGAGGAGAAGCTAGCAATAGCTAAATTTGAACCTGCTAACAAGCTTATTAACGCTAGAACGGAAATATTAAATAAGTGTAGAATGCACAAAATGAAGTTTCTTGCTTAGACTATCGGACATTAACGTGACCCCCCCCCCCCAATATTTTTTTTTTTTTTTCTTTCCTCAAACAACCCCTTCCCCCAAATGGGTTAGTCTTTAATAGGTGTCTATTTATTTAGTCCTTGGTCTGCCTTTGCCCTGACGAGCCGTTGTGCGAAACCGCGGTAGGTCTTGGCGATCTTGCGATTTTTTTCGTGTGTTTTTGCTCTGCGTAACTGCCTTTTTGTTAACACTTTTTGGTTAGTTTAGCATCGAGCTCTTTTCTTTCCTGGTGGTTCATTCCGTTCGAGGGTTTTTTTTCTTTACTGTGAAGAACCGTATGTGTTGTCGGTCCTACGCAGTTTTCTTTTTTTTTTCCCCTTCTTTGTCCAAAGCTCTATAGCCGAGGACAATAACGGAGTTAGATTCTGCTGGTTATTCGTGGTCTTTAAAAATTACTTGTGTAACATTTTAAGATTAGAATACGTACAGAGTCGGTGTTATTATTATTATTATTATATATATATATATATATATATATAAAACATAGTGATGATCCACGTATACTGTCTTAATATGTATAGGAAAAACTATTAAAAAGTTGTAAGTTTAAAAATGTATTTTTTTGACAGTATTTGTTTATTTCTATTATTATATTTTATATTTCAGATGAAGGACCGAAGGACAGTCTGAAATATAAAATATAATAATAGAAATAAACAAATACTGTCAAAAAAATACATTTTTAAACTTACAACTTTTTAATAGTTTTTCCTATATATATATATATATATATATATATATATATATATATATAATGTGTGTGTGTGTAAGTGTCTTCTAAAGTTCTTATTTTTTTTAAAACTTCCTCATTGCTCACATGTTCAATCCCTGGTATTCTCAGCTTCTGTTGGTAAGCAGATGCAGAGAACAAAACTTCTGTTGCTTCTTCATCTGTGAAGTGATTGTCAAGTGTCCACCATTATATCGAAAAGAACATCATAGAAACAAAAATAACAATAACAAGCTCATCAAAAATATTCCCTGTCAGACAAAAGTACTGGGCATTTGAGATGGCCAGATGATTGTCAGTTAAAACATAGTGCACATAATAAAATTTATGGTTATTCCAGACTTTCTTTCCTTCTTTTTTTTTGTTGTTGGAGGGAATTGAAATTTTAAGTCATTTTTACATCATTATTGATACTGTTTTCCTGGGACATGTGATGAAGAAGGAGAGGGCCTGGAGAATTTAATACTCACAGGATGAATTGAAGAAAAGAGAGATGGAAAAACAGACAGAGCCAAGTGGAAGTCCATGATCACCTACATCCTGAAGGGACATGGCACATAAAGAAGTATCAATATTGTTTAACAAAGAAGAATGACGCCTATCAACATCATAACAAAATAAAATCTGGTATAATTATAAGCTTTTATTTAAAAATACTTATAATTTTTATCCATCAATATTTACATGAAGAGAAATATATTGAAAATATTTTTAAAGTATTTTATTATTTCATGTTTGATACTCATCATAAAACCCATCAGATCCATGAATAAAATATTTTATTTAACTCAGAATATTCAAAAACAATTTTTGCACAGATAGGAAAAGAGGTTAGGGGAAAAAGTAGAGGTGTATACAGTTAAACATTGTAACAACAGATACAGGAATTGTCACAAAAATAAAAAACACATACACCAAAAATCTTAAAGGAATCAAAATAAATGTATATAAATTCCAAAATCTGCATTTCAGCAAGACAATTCTCGCTTCATTGGCAATGATCAAAAACAAAAATTTATTTATTCAAATATGATACAAAACTTCACTTACTGGAAGGAACCCAAAAACCTATCCATACACAGGAAGTTAAAAAGGAGTGGGGAGCAGTATGAAAGAGAAACATTTATTTTATATATATATATATATATATATATATATATATATACACAATAAACTAAATCTAAAAGTGAGCCAAAAGTCGATCGCAGGTTTCCCTCAACAGATCGTCAGGACTTGGCTAACAAATTAGACAGAACCAGCAAAATAAATAGTACTCCCTTAGAAGATACCAAGACAAAAAATAGGGTAAAACAACCTTTATTAGCAACAACAAAAAAAAAAAATTAAAGTGATTTTTTTTTAAAATGAATACATCTATTGAGAATTTCTGTTTTTGAATTAAGTAAGTTATGCGTAGGTTCAAATAACGCTATAGCCAATTTTTTTTCACCACAAAGTTGGCAAAACTTACTACGTACTTTATACTTAGGGCATTTTTTGTATTTCCCATTTAAGAATGGGTCCTTATTAGTAATATTTTTTAGATGCCATACATACGTAGCTAACTCAGTATTATGGCTATACTTTTGGCATTTGAATGAACTTTTATGATTATAAAATCTTCTTTTAAAAGTGTCATGAGTCACCCCAATATAAGACTTAGGATTGGTATCATTTTCCTCTGTATAAACCCTAACACCGTACACGACACTAGATTGCTGACAGTGACCATTAATGGGGCATTCATTCTTCTGCCTACAATTACATTTAGATTTGGAATTAAGCATCTCAGGTTTTTTTTAAAATTTACTTTTATTAATACCATTTAATAATTTTACCTACATTAGGTAAACAAGAATAACTTAATTTAATGGTTTTTCTATTAAATATTTTATTAAGACCATTATTTTTACAAAAATGCTTGTCAATTAAGTTAAAAAATATTTTCCCAATTTTAGTTTTAACTTCCTTATTGAAAGTGTGGTTAAACCAGATTATTTTCCTGGCTCTATTCTTAGTATTACCGTTACTGGGTGCAGTAAATTGTAGTTTATCTTTATATCCACTTTTTAATAGGGCAGATTCATAAATCTTCTTGTGTTTATCAAATATATTGATATTGGAAGAGTTATTAGAAAGTCTGTATCCTATACTTTTAGGTATAACTTTTAAAATATGCTGGGGAATGATTGGAATCTTTATTAACATAAACCCACTTGGTAGTCGTTGGGTTGTTGACGACTTACGTTACTAATTTGTTAGCATTAGTATTTTCTGACTTTGGTCTTTATTAGTGCTACTGTATTGTTAGTACGTATAGTAATATATATATATATATATATATATATATAGAGACACATACACTGGGTGGGTGACTGATAAGTAACTTTCTATTGTATGTATGGTCAGTCGGAAGTCCTGACTTAATACCTTGTGACTTTTTTTCTTTGAAGTTCATTAAAGAAGAAAATCTACTACACCAAACAAAGACTCTGAAAAAACTTTAAGGGTGAATACAATACATTATGTCTTGCATACCATAAGTGTTCTTGGTGAAATCAGTTGACACAATTCCTGGGTGGTTTGAGACACTGGTGGGGAGATCTTGTGTCCAGTTTGAATTTTAAATAAAATGTCATGCTAAAATTTTCCTCTCATTAATTTCTTGTAAGAATTAGTTAATAAATAAATTATTAGTATTTTTAAAACGGGAGTTACTTTTCGCTAACCTGAACTATTACTTTGTGTGTGTGATTTGAAACATTGTTCTTTTGATGTACTGACTCTCTCACTGATTGACACTGTCTCTGACAACTTGGAATTAAAATCATTACACAGAATTAGGTTAATGAACAACTTCTAGCCTGACTTGTCTTGCCATTGTTTTATTGACCCTGATTAGATCTCATTGTATTTCTCAGATGTATAGAGTCACACAGACAAGCCATTTTGTCTGGCTGTAGAAATAATTCATGGAGATTTAATGCATATTTAGTGAGAAGAAAAGAAAATGTGTTTCTAGCAATTTCCTTTTGCTTTTTGGAATTTGTCTTGTCGTGATGTATTAAATATTGAAATATATATATATATATATATATATATATATACAATAAATCATTGATTTAATAGATAGGGAGCCAATATGTGCTAGTGTTTGAAGATTGTTAGAATTAAAGTAATTTTTTACAATTTTTATAATGTAAAACAATGCTGTTATATAATATACAGTTCTGTACAACAACAAAATTATTAATTGTAATAAAAAATCAGTAATATTTACTTGCATTTTCACAATATCATTCAATTAAAGGTAATTTGTAATATTTTTTTAATGACAGTTACACAGAAATATGCCAGTTCAAATTTCAGGCTTGTTTAAAAAGTATGTCTGAAATCACATATGTCATGTTTCATTAAATCTTAATGACTGGCTTTATCAAATCTAGCTTTTGTACTGCCTTTCATGAAATTTACTCTCTTCTATTGAAGGTTTGGCAAACATGAGCCTTTGTGCCTGCAAAAAAATGTAGTCAAAATGATAGTTTTTCCATTGGCACCACGATTATTTTATCTCAAATCCTTGACAATGTTTCAAAAAGCAATGATTAGAATTGTAGTAAGACCTAAACCTATGATAAAAGTGAATTAATAAATTTTTGAAAAATATTAAGCACTATTTATTAGATTGTTTATTTACAAGAATAATTTTATAACATTCTAAAAACTAACACAACTGTATTCAAACTAATGCAATGCAATATTTATCATTTACCAGTTTATAAAGAGATAAATATAAAACCAAGTTTTTATTCTGTAATTCATTAATATTTACTAAATTACTAAAATATGTGAACCAACTAAAAGGAAATCCTTATTTTATAAAGTTTGAAACAATTGTTAAATAACCAATGTTTTGCCAACCATTCCAATAGACAATATAAACAGTGTAAATAAACAATCTAATATTAATATTTTGTTGTAAATTTTCAAGAACCAATAAAAAATATGAATTCACTTTCATTATATGTTTTAGTCTGATTTCAATTCTAATCATCACTTTTAAAGGCATAAACATTATCAAGAATAGAAGGTAGTTAAAATAATCATAAATCTTTTCCAACTAAATTTTAAATTTCATTTTATTCTCATGGAATTTAATCTTTGCACTTATCAAATCTACTGAACAGGTGAAGAGGCTCATCCCTTGTTTCCTGTTTGGGATGCAGGTTTCTGGTTTTTTTCTTTTCTAATCTTCTCACTTTGTTTTTTTTGTTTTTTTTGTTTTTTTCAATTAGAGTAGATAGACTAAACTATTGCCCGGTTCATACTCCACCCACATCTATTGAACAGGTGAAGAGGCTCATCCCTTGTTCCCTGTTTAGGATTTGGTTTCCGGTTTTCTCTTTTCCAATCTCTTCACTCTTATGTAGCCCCCTGCACATCAGTGGCAATTACCGCCTTGCTCGGGGTGATATGATTAAAAAAAAAAATGGTGTCAATGGAAAAACTATTCTTTCGACACTTTGTTTTTGTTTTGTTTTACAAAAAAAGAGATTGCATCATTTCATCTTATCTAATTCTTTCTGTCAATCTTGTCCATTTGTAATTAGAACTGTGTCATTATTTTATAAAACAATTTCAGAATCTTTGAATATTTTTTTTTGTTTGTAAATTCTTGTAATTTCATTTTTTTTATTTTTTTTTTTTTATAATCATAGAGGCATTGTTGCTGCTATTCTTACGTTCCTTCTTTTTGGGGTCACACAAACACCTGATGGACCCTTCAAGAGACCTCATCCAGGTGAGTATTCTAAATACTTTGTTTTAAGAGGAAAGAAAATCATCTGCTATGTTTAATAGCTGACAATTGCATATCGCATATAGACTACAAGATAGATTCTGCTTAAATGGGTTAACCATTTGTACTTATCTCTGAAAAAGCCTTTCCAAAAATTCAAGTATATTTGAAATCATGCATAATGGTTGACTATTAAAATTCCAGCACTGACAAAAAAAAATGGCATGATGTTCTCAACAAACTTTTGTCTACCATATTGACAGCAGCCATTTTTTGCTATTGACTAAGACTGTCAAAAACTGAGATTTGAACAAACACAAGAATTTTGAATGGATTATTGACTTTTTTTTATGAACGATAACTATGAAAATTTGAAAAATGCAATAAAAACAATTACAGAAAAACATTGTCAGGTTAATGTAACAAAACTCACTCACACACGCACACACAATAAATTAAAATTGATATCAAAATAGAGTAAATTTACTTCTCTTCAAAATTACAATAATTTATTTCCAACATCTCCAATCTTATAAAGCATGTTTTAGGCTAGATAAGGTAAGAAAACTCCAAAAGTAAATTTTTTCTTAAAATTATGAAGATCATTAGATAAGACCTCCAATTCTATAAAACAAGTTTTCAATTAGATAGAATAATGAAACTGTACCAAAAGGAAATATATATATATATATATATATATATATATATATAAAATTAATGTGGAGAAGGTAGTTACTTAACTGAGCAGAGTTATGCCAACTTTGAAGTTTCATGAAAGCATTATTGTGTTGTCTTCACTCTTCAGGGATTTTGTTTCTTTATATATATATATATATATATATATACACACACATATACGCAGTTTTAGGGTATACTATATTTATGGTCTAAATTGCTTGATATCAGAGATAGAGCATATATAAATATAAATGGCCTGATGATGGTGTTTAATGTGAAATAAACTGTCATCTCTGGTTGTTGACTCCAATGTCCACTTTATATATATATAGTGAAAACATTTTTAAAAAAACCTTGAAGATCCTTTTGAGCAACATTTCATCAAATGTTGCCATTGAGAAAGGTAAGAATAAGAATAATAACAAGAACTTAAAGGATCCTCAGAATTTTGTTTGAAAATATTGTTCCTATTTAAAACTGTGTTTAAATTCTGTGGTATTAAGTCATTTGTGATATTGTTTATATATAAACAGTAACACAAATGACTTAAAACCACAGAATTTTAAACACAGTTCTTGGAATCTAGACAAGCACCACAGGAGTCCATTATGCAATACTTAGATAGATTGAAAGAACTAGTAAAGTATTGTGAATTTGAAAAATTAGGAGCTCATGAAATGGCTACAGAAGATGAATTAGTTCTTAGATTAATTGAAGGCTTGCAAGGCCAAAACCACAAGCACAAAATAGTAGAATTTCTGCAGAGTAGCAGAATGAGTTTGGAAGCTAGTGTTGAATTTTTGCAACAATTGATTTGATCAATTAAAAGAAGAATTTGAGACAGATAATGAGCACTACCAAATCCATAATTAAATGTAAATATTGTGGGGGGAAAATCATATGAGAGACAAGTATAAATGTCCAGTTTTGAGAAAAATTTGCTCAAATTGAAAAAAAAAAATAATTTTCAGAATGTATGCAAATACAAAATGCAAATAAGTAAAACAAAACTGTTCAAATCCCCTCCAAAGAAGCTAGAGTATTGAATGCAATGAATACACAAAAAAAAAAAAGGTAAAGAAAAAATAAGGATTAATGGTGAATTAATTGACATGCAAGTTGATACGGGCAGTGAAATTATACTGATACCAAAAAATTTCTGGATAATATTAGGATGATCAAAAGTAAGAAATAACAGCCTACAACTAAAGCAATTTGATCGAACAACCATAAAAACAATGGGCACATTTCAAGGCAATTTTGAAACAAACAAGTATTTTGAAATAATTCCCATTACAGTTTTAGGATGCAAAAAAGATCCCGAATTATTAGCGATAAAGAAAGCTGATGGAGATTTAAGGATATATGATGATTATAAGATAGTGGGAATCACCAGATATGTTCAGACTTGTTTTCATTGCTAAATATCGAAGCTGCAAGCAAAAATAGAGTACTTTCCAAAAATTGATCTCATGTCAGCATAGATTCAAATAGAAATTGATGATAAATTCAAGAAAATAACCATGATAAATATAGGATTATTAAGATAAACACTATCGTTCAAAATAAAAACTTCCAGACATATTTTTCCAAAAGCAATTAAGAGTCTTAAGAATAAAAAATAATATATAAAGTAATTTTTTGATGGCAGTGACCCTTTAAGGAAATAAAGCACAAACTAACTATAGAAAATGTTATTATATGCAACAAAGATGTAATAGTAGTTCCACAATACTGAGAAAGGATATACTAAAAGGAGTACATGATGATGTACATTGTGGCATAACAGCAATGCAAAGAAGGCTAAAGTTATAAGCCAGGATATTCAAAAGATGTAGAGAAATACATTAAGAAATGCCAAAAATATGCAGAAATAAAGAACTTCAAGCAAGCAAAAATTCACTCTTGGCCCAAGGAAGCAGAGCCATGGGTTAGAGTTCATATGGATTATGCATATATCAGACATTTTGCAACGAGAATTTATGTGCATGGTTAAAAAAAATTGGATGCATCTTGTACAAGATACCACTATATCAGCCTCAGTCTAATGGCATTGCGGAAAGAATGACACAAACCCTTGCAAATGGGATTGAAAGCATTCTCACCATTTACAGAAAACATAAAAGCATATTTACCAAAAATGCTTCTCAGTTACAGATGTATTTCCCATGCAGGATGGAAACTGAGCCTGTTGGCATTTATGGGAAAACAAATCAGAGCTCTGCAACTATGTCCTTTAGAAGAAAAAGTGTGGTATAGAAAGAATAAAAAGATGAATCCAGAAGAAGCAAATCTCTTGATGCAAAAAGGTCACAACACAGTTATATTGGAAAAGAAGGGACAGAATATGCTGGCACATGCTGATCAGTTCAGAAGCAGACAATCTGGAGGATGTGGAAATGGAAGGTCAATAACAATAAGAGGCAGAAAGTTATAAAAGTAGAAGAGAGCAGGAAATGGAAGAATGTGAGAATGGGAAGATGAATGAAGAGGTGGAGGAAAGTGAAAAGAGACTGGAATCATCATTAAAGAGAAAACATGAGGAACAAAAGGAAGGACAGTACAAAACAAAAATAATTAGGAGTACTAAGAGAAAAAACAAGGGTGTACAACCCCTCTGATTCATGCAAATGAAAAGACCAGTATATATAGAGAGAGAGTACTTGGAGAAGTAGGACAGAAAATAGCCTGCCGTCTCAAAGGACATGAAGAGTTGTGCTATGACTACTGCTACTCACAATGATATGTGAAACGTAATGTTGTGAGCTGACTTGCTTTGTGGCAGTCAGCCTAATTTGTCTGTGTGTACAGAGACAAATCCTTAGTTGGTGAATTCTGGCTCTTCTCTTCTATTGTATAGAGGTGTGTGTATAAGCATGTGTAGATTAAACTGGCCTTCAAAATTGTTTTGAACCTTGAAAAGCAATATGCTTCTATTTTTTATATC
Organism: Ascarosepion bandense; assembly: GCA_037127315.1. NCBI lineage: Eukaryota > Metazoa > Mollusca > Cephalopoda > Sepiida > Sepiidae > Ascarosepion > Ascarosepion bandense. Next base: position 205,052 of record JBBBDQ010001607.1, read on the forward strand.
CATAAAAAGGATCCAAAATCTAATTTCACATAAAGGTGTGATCTTTTGTGAATGCAAGATTTTCATAATTTAAAAAATAATTTCACACTGACTTGTATATTTTTTTTCTCTAATTTGCGGGAGTGGTGAAGCTAATTATTTTCTAAATGGCCCAAAAACAACACATGATAAGTCTACGAGTACATTAGCCAAATATTTTAGTGGTATTTGCCCTATTAATTATTGTCTATCAAACAAAACTTCTGGTTTGTTTATGGGATTTTATTGGTTGAATTATAAATGTGAATATGATTTAATTCCTATAGCGGCAAGATGAAAGTCATTGTTTAAAGAAATTCATAAGAAGTTCTGTTTGCAGTTTGCTACAAGCCATGGTAAGAGATGTAACAAACATGTGTAAGAAGATACTCTGGTCAGATGAGACCAAAATTGGACATTTTGGCTTTAAAGGAAAATGCTGTGTGTGGTGGAAATCTAACATTACGTATCAACCTGAGCACACAATCCCCTCTGTGAAACATCTTGGGGGCAGCATCATGCTACAGGGGTGGTTTTCTTCAGTACTGACAGGGAATCTGTTCAGAGTAGATGAGAAAATGTATGAAGCTAAATACAGCGCAATTCTCAAAGAAAACTTACTACAGTCTGCAAAAGACTTGATACTAGGGCAAAGGTTCATCTATCAGCAGAACAACAGCACTAAACATACAACCAGATATACAATGGAATGATTTAGATCAAAGTATATGTAAAGGTTAACAGGTTATAAGGTTTGTTTGTATTTTAGGTGAAGGTGCATGTTCAATATGTAAATGAAGAAGATAAAAGCATACAAAAAAAACTACTACAGAAATTTATTCTTTTTATGGTGATTGTAGTAGAACAAAGTTCTCTATGTCTCCTTGGTTTGTGTGTGTGTGTATATTAGGGGGTACTGAAAAGTTCTCAGCTTGACTTCTTCTTTCAGGACGTAGGTGATCATGGCTTTCCACATCTCCCTATCCCTGGTGGCTCTTAGCAGACTTTCTTCTTTTATACCACGCAACCCTTGTTCCATCACATACTTGATCAGGTCCTTCAAATATGTAATCCACTGCTTTCTCCTGTGTCTTTTTTCCTCTATCTGGCCTGTTAGTATCAGATTCTCCAAGCCCTCCTTCCTCATTGCATGTCCCAGGAACTTTAGCTATCTCTTCCTGATGCTCAGTATTCATTTCCTCTTTGTTTCCATCCTTTCCAAAACCTCATCATTGCTCACATGCTCGAACCATGATATTCGCAGCATTCTTCTGTAGAACCCCATTTCAGTTGCTTCAGATTTTTTTCTTTATCTTCGATGATATTGTCCAGCGTTCACTGCCATATTGAAGAACTGACATCACATAGCAATCCAGTACTCTCTTCTTTGTTTCTAACAAAATTGTCCTGTTTCTTAATACTTTACTCAACTTCTGGAATGCTTCCTTCGCCATGCCAATTCACCTGTGTTGCACTTTCTGTCTTCTGTTAGAACACTTCCCAGGTATTTAAATTTTTGTACCTGCTTGATTTTAGTATCCCCCACCTGTATTTGGCATTTTGGGCTGCTCTTTTTGCTGATGACTATGCATTCAGCTTTCTTGCAGTTTATTTGTAGTCCTTTCTTGTCACTTTCTTCAGTTACCTTCTGTAAGAGGTCTTGTAGTTTTCTTTCTGTGTCTGCTATCAGCACTTTATCATCTGTGCACCTTATGTTGTTTAAATTGTGGCCTCCAATGACGAAACCTGTCATAACTTTTAGGATCCTCAGAATAGACTCGCTGTACAAGTTGAACAGATTCAGTGAAAAGACATATCCTTGTCTTACGCCCTTTTCTATCTTTGTATATCTGCTGAATTCGTTACCTGTCCATATGCAGGAGGTTTGCTGCCAGTAGAGATTCTTGCTTATTCTTAGGTCTTTCTCAAATATGTTGAGGCTGCCAAGCATTTCCATCAATTCTTTGTGGCATATTTTGTTGAATTATTTGTTTTTTGTTTTTTTCTTGTCTGGCAGAGATTTTTTGCAGCACCATCTCACACATGCCCACATAATTAATAATTCTCACAGAACTTTTCATTTTTTTTTTTTTTTTTTTAATAATTTCATTCCTGAGGAAGGTGATAAAGCACCTAAGACGTAAGAGGTTACTGAGAGTGAAAAAATCTGAGAAAAACATTACTGAGGAGAAAGAACAATAAAAGAACAAGATTGGAGGAAACAGAAGATGATTGACATTGCATTTTCATTTTAATTTTTAAAGATTGAAGTTGACAGGAAAGCAAAAAGCTGGAAGAGGATTCTATAAGTGAAGCATGCAAGAAGAGAAACTTACATCTAGCCATTTCAACTGTAAAATGATGGGACATAGCTACCAATCCAGTACTGTGCTTAAATTTGTGATGTCAAGGTTCCAAAGATGAAAGCTTTTCAGAAATATTACCATGAAAATATTATATTTTATAGAAAAGACACAGGGAAATTCCATTATGGTGATGGGAAAGTAACTGAAGCTGAGGTGCTAGGTCAGGACTGATAAGATTGCAGATTCTTCTTTGGATTTTATCGAAAATCTCTGAATTGATACCAAAAGCACTGGATTAGATGTGTCAATATTCAATACATAGATGAATTACAGATTTATAAAGGTGTAAGATAAATTTTGGTGAGAAGAATTGTCTAGAACAACATAATAAACCACCATTCCTAGCAGCAGACCTTGCAATTGATCTTTCTACCTTATTAGCCTGATAAGTCACTCTCCAGGAAGTTAGCATCAGCCATACTGATGGAAAGCAAAAATGATTCTTTAAAATGATAAAAAGAGAGCAGTTTAATTTTGAAACTATTAAAATTAACAAATCGTTTCTTGCCACATTTAACAACAGATTGTACATAATTTTTGTTAGGAAGAACTGTGTATAACACCTGATGCAGAATTTAAACATACTGTTACCAAGGGATAAATATTTATTTTATGTAAAGCTATGAAAAGAAAGCCATAAGAAAAAAAACAAAAAAACAACCTTGATTATAGAAATGGCATAAAAGCTGGAAGTGAAAAAGAAAATCTATTAAAAATGGCGTGACTACTGGTGACTTGCAATATGACAGACTTGTTTCAAAATACCACTTGGTAATTGTGTGTATAAGGCTTTCCCTTTTCACATGAAGTTAAAGAGGCTTTTTTATTACAAAGCCATGTTAAGAAACTGAATAAAATGAATGAAGACACTAATGTTTAATTTCTAAGGAAAATAAAAGCATGATTGTCACATTGCAGTTATTGATGGTTGCTAAGGTGTAAAATTCACTTGATAGATTCAGGCAATAAACTTGTTGAGTCTCCCACGTATAATTTCTTTTTTCATTTTTTTTTTTTACTTTGATAAAAGTGGAATATTTATAAAGCATTTTGAATTTTAAAAAGCTGCATATTTGTGAAACAAAAAAAAGTTCCCAGTGTTATTTTTAGAAACTTGAATACATAATTGAAAACCATTATTTTTTTATTTTTTTATTTTTTTTTTGTAATTGTTGCTTCACACCTAGAACTGGGATAGATATTTTGATATTGGTATGTTGCTGATAACTGAAAAGATGCAGAGATAAAAGATTTTCTAGAATTAGTATATTACTTGCAGTCTTTGTACTTAGATCATTGTGCTTAGATCTTCTCTTCTCTCTCTCTCTCACTCATATATATATATATATATATATATATATATATATATATATCAAAAAACAGAAATAGGGGTTGTTCCAATGAGAAAAATTGGTATAGAAGAAAAAAGTGTGAGAAGCTGTCAATATTTTGTTTAAAGTGTAGATTTGTTGCTGTTATTAATATTACTTACTTTTTGTATGATATATTAAGTGTCCATAATGGTATTTGTGTTGCTACACATTATTGGAGTCTAAAATTAGAAAAATCAGCCAATTATGTACCATGGTTTCAACCTTTTGGTATCATCAAGTGTCATAGATTAACTGATTTCTTAACACTTTATTTTGAACACAAAACAGAAATTTTAAAATCAGATGAAAAATTAATCAAGACTAGCAAAATAACATTACACATACTTTCATCTGAGTTTGTACGAACCCAAAATGTATTTTCTAATGTGTGTACATCCGGACATTATTTCAAACCTTTCATTTAGTAACCTTTCTTGTTCTGGAAAAGATACTATAAACAACTTTTCTTTTTGGTACAATCTGCAGACATCACCACTGCTGCAAGGTCTGGCCTTTCTCAATATATTCCAGCTCACATTGAGATTTTTGTCATTTTTTTCTTCCCATTTCCACATAGTCGGCTAGTTTGGTATAATTCCTAAGGCTTTCTAGTTTGAAATATGATACTGAAAGGTCGAAACAATCGTAGCACAATTGGCTGGTTTTCCTGATTTTAATATTTAAAAGCTCTGCGTGTTAATCTTTATCTTTAATTTTTATTTTTTTAAACGTGTATTGAGGATTTTTAATACCAATACAACTGTTCACTGGCTTAATTTGACTTTGACCAATAGCAGTTTAATAATTTCATTAAATAAATAAATTTGTTCTATTTTTTTATTGTTCAAATTTTTAAACTCACATCTAATTTTGTGTTGTTTATTCCGACATCCAATGTAAAAATACATAAATTATATAGCCTTTTTTTTTAATTTTGGGGATGTATTTTATTTACGTACTGTACAATACATTTTATATTTTATCTTTTTCATAGCAGTGGTTACATTATATTTTTATTTAAAAAAAAATGAGTTAGAACTTTCAAAGGCGTTTCGTTTATCTTGAGTTTTCCTTAACAGGCATTGAGGGTTAGTACAAAACTATTGGCTTAGAAGGCTTCTTCCTAACTTATACAAAGTTAAAACTTAATTAAAAACAAAAAATTTTTTTCTTTTTTCTTTTTTCTTTTTATTTTTTTTTAATTGGAGTAGATAGACTCTTCTATTGCCCGGTTCACACTCCTCCCTCTTCTTTTCAACAGGAGTAAAGACATACGCCTTGTTTCTTATTTAGGTATGGGTTCCTGGTTTCTTTTCTCTACACTGGTCCTAGTCCTAGTGCTGTCGCAAGCTTTTTGCAGTGTTTGTGGATGGTGGCAATGTCTCTTCATTCTGAGGGTACTGGGTTGGCAGTTTCCTGGTTGCTGCTTCCGACTGGTAGTTAGGAGTCCGAACTTGTGCATAGTGTCATGAGAAGCTGCTTTGATCAACAGTTGAATAATATCGGGGTTATATATAGTGCCATGTCGCGCATGGGTGGGTATCCTTGCATGAACTTCCGATGGGCAACCCTGAGGCCACATTATGCTGCAGTCTGCACCAGTTTCCCTCCCACTCATGCTACATACAGCAACCGACTGATTCTACTCTAGGCCTCTCTCCTAATAAAACAATCATGAATACACGACATCATAAAAACAAATCTAAACCAGCTAACCTAAAAACACCCAAACCCAACATCTCTTTCGCTAACATACGAGGTATATGCACCAACTTTTACGGTGTCGAATCCTTTCTCCAAGTCAATTCACCTGACATCCTAGCCCTCTGCAAAACCAACCTTGATCCTTGTATCCTCTCTTCTGAATTCTATATCCCTGGTTACCTTCCCCTCTTCATGAAGGACTCCAATATCCACATGCATAGGCTTGGTGTTTACGTCAGTGAACACCTCCCTCTAGCTAGGGTGATCTCTCTTGAATCAATAGATCATTCTTATATGTGTTTCCGTCTCTCCCTACTAAGCTCAGTTAGCTATCTTATCTTCCTCTACCGCTCCCCTCATCTCCCAACTGTTTCCGTTCTCGACAGTTATCTCCAAAAATATTGACAAGGCCATTTCCTCTCATTTGTCTGTTTATATGTTTGTGTATGGTGACTTTAACGCACATCACGCCAAGTGGCTGAAAAACTATGTCACAGATCGTGCTGGTGTCCACACCATATTTTTTTCAATCACTCAGTTCCTTAGGCAAGTGGTGGAGTTCCCCACATGTTTCTCTAATAACCCTAATATACATGACTCACTACTAGATCTCTGTTTTACTTCCATCCCTGACTCTTGCAATGTCAAGCAACTCTGCCCCCTCAGAAACTCTAACCATGCGGTGGTTTTGGTTAACATCTCCTTCCACTCCCACTCCACCCAAAAACCTTAAACTAACAGAATATCTTACTGCTACCAAAGAGCCAATTTTCTGTGATGTCCCTTAAAACAGTCTTTAGTCTTCCCGTTGAAAACTGTGCAGCTGAGGTCTCTTCTTGGGTTAAGCTTTCATCCCAGCCAGGAATTTGATACTTAAATCCCACTCATCTCCCTGGTTCTCCCCCGCTTGCTCAGCCGCCATTGCCCATCGAAATCACTTCTTCCGGCTTTATCGGAGTCACATGCCGGACCATAACAGGTGTCTCTTTGGCTCTGCTCGCAATTAGTGCAAGAAGCTACTTAAAGAAGCTAAGCTGCTGTTTGCAGCCAGAATGAAGCAGTGCATAGCATCCTGTAAGTTCGGTTCCAAAGACTAGTGGAGGCTCTGTAAAAGTGTACTAAACAATAGCAAACCCTCAATCTCCCCTCTAATCAATGAATTTGAGGTCCTTACCTCTACAACAGACAAGGCAGAGTGCTTCGTTTGCAAATTCTCCACCAACTCAACACTAGACTCTTCTGGAGTATCTGTACCTGACTTCCCACCCCGAACTAAGGCCCAACTGAATGGCATCCACATTACCCCCTTGGTGGTCTCTAATATAATTTCAAAACTTGACCACCATAAAGTGAGCGGCAGCGACAGAATCCCAATCATTGTCCTGAAGAAATGTTCCCCTGAGCTCTCCTCTGTCCTTTCCAAACTCTATAACTACTGCCTCTCTGCTTCTTGCTTTCCTGCCTGCTGGAAATCCTCCTCCAAAGTTCCAATATATAAAATCACTGAACCTCTCTAATTATCACCCTATCAGCCTCCTACAGATTTTTGGCAAAGTGTTCAAAGGTATCATCAACGCCGGGGTGGTTCAACATCTCACAGCCTATTCTCACAGACTATTCTCTGACAAACAGTATGGTTTCTGCTTCACCAGGACTACTGCTGATATGCTCACGACCATCACTGAATATATATATATATACAATAGGCTCTTGACAAGAATGGCGAAGCCCGAACTGTTGCCCTAGATATCTCAAAAGCGTTTGACAGAGCCTGGCATGCTGGCCTACTATGCAAGCTTGGAGGTTATGGTATAACTGGACAATTGTTTGACCTTATCCAGTTATTCCTTGCAAATCGCACAATGAAGGTAGTATTGAACGGATATGCCTCCCAATACTCTCATACGAACACAGGTGTCTCTCAAAGTTCTATTCTAGGTCCTATGCTTTTCCTTATTTACATTAATGATCTCCCAGATGTAATAAGATCCCAAGTAGGCATATACACTGATGACACTAGAGTTTGCTCTCGCATCGATCAAAAATCTGAGGCTGACAAAGCAAACTTCGCTGCCAAGCTTGAAAAGGACCTTCGATCTGTGGCAAACTGGGGTAAGAAATGGTTTGTGAATCTTAATGCTTCCGAAATGAAGCTGCTATCTATTAACCATCACAGACAATTGCTTGTACCCCCCCAACCCCCCATTAGCATGGATCGGGCTAGTCTCCCTGAAAACAAAACACTGAACCTCCTTGGCTTAACTCTGACAACAGACCTCAAGTGGAATGAATATATAGAATCCACAGCTAAATCCACTGCTAAGAAAGTCAGTTCTCTGTGTAGGGCCAGGAAGTTTTTATTGCCTGAAACAATTCTGCACATATATAAATCTACCATCTGACCATGCATTGAATACTACTGCCATATCTGGTTGGATGCTTCTGCTATCCACCTGGGTGTCCTTGACAAAATCCAATGGAGAATCTGTAATATGATAGATCCTGACTTGGCAGCTCAGATACAGTCATTTTCTCACCAGCGCAATGTGGCTTCTCTGTGTCTCTTCTACAAATACTTTCACGGCTTCTGCTCGGATGAACTTAGCTCACTGGTACTCCCTATATATAAATTTACTCGAGCCACAAGATTAGCAACTAGGTCCCACCTTTTACTGTGAAATGAATAAATTGTAAACACAAATTCTATTCCAGCAGCTTCTTTTCTCGCACTTCCCGCCTGTGGAATTCTCTTCCATTTGCTTGTTTTCCTGACAGCTATAATCTCCAAGAATTTAAATGTAAAGTCAATAGTCATCTCCTATCTTTCACTAACCTGCATCCTCTCTCTCATGCTCCTTTCTCCATCTACTCCACTCTCATCAGTATTCTCATCCTTCTCTTATCCACTTCCTGACACCCCCTATAACCTGTCACTCTTTCTCATAACTTTCCTCCTATGTAACCCGCTGCAAAACAGTGACAGTAAAATTCTTTTCTTGGGGTGATATGATTAAAAAAAAAAAAAATGCCAAACAAGGAAAATTTAATTAATCTTTTTAGTTTTTCCAGCATTCTTACATTTGTAAAAGAGCACAAAATATTTTCATATTGTACTTCCCTATTCCCACCAAACAGAAAATGTAAGAACACTGGAAAATCCAAATAAAAAAATGAATAAAGTTTTTCTTGTCTACCTTATTTAATTAAAGATGTTGAAAAGAAAGGTTGTTACTCAAATATATATATATATATATATATATATATATATATAATGACTGTTGATTTTTACAATAATCCATCATAATAGTTGTCAAATACAAATTCTATTGCACAACATTAAAATGCACATTTCTGCTTACCTTTACAATACAGGAAAATACTTGTTGACAACACCAATATACTACACCATGAAAATAATAAACAAAAACTTCAAACTCTTGAAGCCCTCTATATCAAAAGCAAACAACCAACACTGAACATGAATTATTGCAAGAATTGTAGCAGTGTTTTAAAATGCATTTAAGTTGACCAACATTTAACACCATGTTGCAATTTACCATCTTGCATAGGGAATGCTTGTTTACAAAACCTCATAACCACAGTGATTAATTTTAAAATAATTATAACAGATCATGTTTAAAAATATTATCACAACAGTTACAATTGCATTAAGTTTTTCTTTGCAATTTACTCTGAGGATGATCTCAGAAAATATTGAAAGTACTTGGGTTAGCAAAAACTATAGTGCCTTTCTTTTTTATCAAGAGGAAAAATATTGAGAGCAACAAGAGACAGAGCTAAATGGAAGTACATGAGCATGTACATCCTGAAGGGACATGGCACATGAAGAAGTGTTGTCTCTTACATTTATCTGGATTGTTAATTAGACATGGAACTGCAGAAAATAGCTGCTCAATCATTTTCTTACGAAAATCTGGATGAATCTGATCAGTTAAAATCATGATACAAATTTAATTATCTACAACTTCATCAAATGTATATTCAAAAGTAAAATTCCTATAGAATGATGTATTTAGTTTCACTACAGCAGGTATCATAAGAAGGCTATGGGATACAAGAGCTGATATGCTGTGAGTATAACAACCAAGATGGGGATACTAGTATGAATAGAAAATCATATAATTCCTGATATAAAAAATTCAAGTATAGAGTAAGTATGAATGGAATAAAATTTCATATCCAAAAAAACACTATTCTTAAAAAGTGCTCAATACAAAGTAGAGTGAATAATATTTATTTAGAATTTATAACATAAATATGTTATAATATCACTACAAAAGTAGCCATTTTGTTTTGACACTGTGTCTTATCAAGTGATAAGACACAATTATGTTGAAACAAAATGGCTACTTTTGTAGTGATATCTAAATCTAATCTATCTAAACTTATTTATAAATGGAACTTTGTGTGTGTGTCCGTTACCTATAGACTCCGAAACAGCTGAATCGATTTTCTTGAAAATTTACACAGTTGTACTATAAGCGTCTGTGAGTTTTCTTAGCTAGGTTTTGTGTCAAGGTACCCCTGATAAATATCAAATCGATAATCGAAAAAATCGGGTTATAGAAGGAGTGATCCGATTTTAATCAAATTTGATACACTCATAGACAAAGACATAAGAAACGATATTTAGAAGTTTCAAGGTTGAAGTTCTTACAATAGTGCAGAAAATCGATAATATATATTGTCATCCGCAGACAGATGTGTTTCGCTGTATCAGTACGGTTAGACTCCGATCGCTTTATATATATATATATATATATATATATATATATAAAAGGCAAGATGTTTGTCTGTGTGTCTGTTTATCTGCCTGGATGTTTGTATTTTTTCAGCCCTTCTATTTTAATTTTTGCTTCAGGTTTGGCTCTAAGTAGGTACAATTGCAGTTCTTAGTCTCAGCCATGATGCCATTTACTCAGAGGACTTATTTAGCCTTCAAAATTCAGTTTACGACGAAAAAAAACTTATTTGATATCGATACCAGAAAATTAAAATTTGACTTAAATCCATTCATTTTTCTTTCAGTCTACGGTTTCACTTTAACTGGAAACAACTATTGCTTTTTAGTCTTTTGTGCCAACGTCCAAAGAGTCTGAGCTCCAGGACCATGGATTAGTTTTAATGCTTTTATTACACCCGAGCAACGCCGGGCTATACTGCTAGTTATAATATATTTATGTTATAAATTCTAAATAAATATGATATAAAAAAAATTCTAACATAAATTAATGTCTGTACCGTATTTCCAGAACAAAGACAGAGAAGACCTTTACCTAAATGGAAGAACTTTTCTTCCATAGACATAGTCTTTAGAATATATTTTACTGGGCTTAAAGGCAGTTTTTTTTTTTTTTAAGTTTTTAAAATGCTTGATAAATTTCTACATGAAATCCCATGTAAAATTCCATCTGTTTTCTGGGCTTTTAAACTTGTATAATGAATTTAGAATAATATCTGAACAAAAGTGGAAATAATGTGATTTTTTTATAATCATGTTGCCTCAAGCAAGGCAGAAATGCCACTGGTGTGCAGAGGGTTACAGCGAGAAAAAAACAAGGTACGGGGGATGTCAAAGATAAGAGATGGATGGGAATCAAGTAGATAAAAGATGGCAACTGATATTTAAACTTTTGAAGATTGTAGCTATCAGGGAAGCAAGCAAGCAAACAGACAAGAGTTCTACCATTAGGAAGTGCGAGAAAAGAAACTGTTAGAGTAGAAGAGGAGGTTACATTTAACGATTTCAACTGTAATAGGGTGGGACCTTGATGCCAATCTGGTAGCACAAGTAAATACATGAGGTCAGGATAGCAGGGAGTGGGAGTTCATCAGAGCAGTTGCCATGAAAACAAAAACTGGAAAAACTTGCACAAACTTGTTTTGCCTCCTTGTGCTAGGTAGGCATCTTTAGGTTGGAATAAAAGACAAACCTGTGTGTAAGGAATGTGTGTTGGAACTTTTGAGGAAATAGATAAAAAAGTTACCTTATCAGATTCAACAACCAGAAAGTGTTTTTTTTTTGTGTTTTTTTTTTTATATTGAAGCTGTTAATGTTTGTTGAATCTGAAATTAGCCCACTCTAAATAGATGTCTTTTTCTCTATTAGCTTCAATACTGCATTGTGCTGGTATTGGATTGTAATAAGTAATACTGTGTATGAATCCAGTCTGATTTTTATTGTGATGAATTGTGGGATCAGTGTATTTTCAATGAATTTTCTTCTTTTCTCTTCTAATCAATGATGCTTCCATGTATAAAATGCTGGTTATGGATCAGATTCTGACTGAGGTGTCTGGACAGATGTTAATATTATTTAAAGCTGCAACACTTTTTTTTTTTCATTAAATTTCATTTAAAGTTTTTATTTTTTTGTTTTGGTTGACTAAGGCTCTGTGTTGTGTATGTGTTTGCCTACTTAGTAACAGATGTTTCATTGTTTCAGTTTCAAACTGAAATGAGTCAATCTTTTTTTTTTTTTATTCCAGATGTTGTTTGTTTAAATAATCACTATGTAAAATTCATTTATAGAAATTTGTTAGCTGGTTTCCTTGCAATAGACATGTGATTCAATGCATGTTTGTTTCTCTTGATTGTCAACATTGTGTATGAAATATCTTAAGAGATTTTGCCAGACATAATTTCAAAGCAATTTAGGCAAAATGTAGCAATTTGTTTAGTATACCAAATCAGACACTCTAACCAGTTGCCTAATATTCATTTTTATTCAGGAGATAATACTTTATTTTTGTTCAGTAGTTGTTTCTTTGCTGACAGTAAGATAATCAAATTGCAGATCTAAATTGTTTTTTGGTTTATTGCCATATCATGTGTAAACACTTGTTCTTGTATGACTACCAAAGTTAAGCAACATCAGTATCTAGATGGGTGACTACTTTGGAATACCAAGTACTGTAAGCTTGGATATGCAGGTGGTGTAATGGATAATGGCTTAGAATTGGAAATAAGAGAGCTAAGTTCTAATTCCAGACAGGTTTTTTTATATTCATTTAGATACAAATACCCTTGGGAAAAGTATGAATCCACCACTTCTCTTCTTTTCTTAGCTGTGGGTTAATTAGGATTTTTATCACTATATTATTACTATTTCCAAAAAATTCTTACAATATAAAAATATTTCCTGGTTTTAAATACCTTGGAAAAGGTTAATAGGCCTTAAAAAAACAATCCAATCAATCTAAATTGTATATTTAAAATACTGCACTTATTAAAAATATATTCAGTTTAAATACAGAATAATAAAAAAGAGTCACACATTTAGCAGTTCCTAAGACCCACACTCACACAGTATGAGACAAATCAGAGTTCAGTGAGGTCTGAGAAAAACTATTGAGCATCTCTGGCTACAATCTAACCAGTGCCACATGTATTTATTGATTTCTTTCTTACAGTCTATCAACTTTTTGCAGGTTATTTCAAGCCAGAAAATATATTTAGATTGTAGTAATTTTTTGGAGATATGATTCATTGTTACAAGTTTTGCTTATTGGCCCATAGCTGAGGTGAGAAAAGGTGGATTCATACCTTTCTCAAGGGTATTTGCAAGTAAGTAAATATAATATAAACCCAATTGCAACTAAGCTCTCCAATCTCTAATTCTGGACTGTTATTCATTATACCACCTGCACATCCAAGCTTACAGCATATCTAGATACTGACATTGCTTAACTTCAGTGATCATACAAGAAGCTGGTTTTTCAATGTGATATTGCCAGCTGCATCTTGGAAAAGCAAAAAATGAATTGGATGCTAACAGTACTGAGTAAATTTGAAAATTTAAAGCAAGAATTTATTTTTACAATATTTTGAAACTTATTTCTTAAAATCCTAAGTTGTTTAATTTTATTATTTTCAGCTTTTTGGAGGCTTATACTTTGCATGAGTATCGTCTATGAGTTGAGCCTTGTCTTCTTATTATTCCAGGTAAGTGTAAAGCATGATTTCTTATTTTATTATTAACCTGTTTAGTTGTTTAGAGCCTAGGAAACTTACTTTTTTATCTCTCTTGATTTGTAATATCTTCTGCCTCCTAAGTGGAAAAAAAACTGCTAAATTACTATGTTTATTCATGTATGATACAATTTTGTACATAATGCAACTCCCTAATTTTATATACAAAAAATGCCTAGATCAACATACTAGGTGTGAGGGGTTACATGTCACACTCCTTACCAGCAGAAAAGCTATCCAGAGAGCTAGTTTTGATGTCAACCACCTGTCTATGTGACAGATTGTACTGGGTTACATGTTATCATTCTCCAGACTTGACCATAAAGAAGAATAAATATTGCAATGGCTGGCTCAAGATGTGAACCTTCTTAATGACTTAGGTGACTGTTTGACTTTTATTTTTATATTTACAAGAAATACCCTCTTCCATTGTTTTTCTTGCTCTTTTTATTATTTTTCATTTTGTTTATTTATTTTAAATTGGAATGGGCTTTGGGATTATTTTTTAAATTTATTTCTTTATGATCAGTTTTGATAAAAAGAAAACCTATTTGACAAATCAGTCTTCCTTAATTTGATGTAGTTTAAAACTTTTACAAGTTAAATTGATCAATAACAGACTTGCATTGAAAATTTGATTTTGGCTTTACTTTGTTTTTCCATCATTTTGTGTGTGTTTTCTATTTTTTTTTTTTTTCTCACTTTAGGGAAAATGCATCAGTCAAAAGATGTTCATTTTTAATTTGAAATAAATAATTTATTAAATCATTTTGTCTGTTAAAAAAAAACAGACACCCATTTTAAAAATTGGCTTTGCATGAAACAGCACTCTAAATGAGCAAGTTAATCAAAAATCTTATTTTTTATTTGTAATAAAAGCTCTTTTAATGTTAGAGGATTAAATAAAGAAGACATTTTAACAATGAATTGTCTGCTATATGACATTCATATCCTACAGTTTTCTATTTTTGTATATTGCAACAGATGTTAAATATATTGATGCAAAGATTGGGATCTAATGTTATTGAAAGAAAACAACTCATGACAAAAATGTTTATATAATCAAACGCTTTTTCTTTTGAAGCCAGATGCTAGTACTTATGAAGTGTGCTATTTATGGCCAAATATGAATTCTTTTTTATTTCAAGGAAATCTATTCATGAACATTCAATATTCAAAACTTTCTATCAAAACTACAAGGATGAGAAGTTATCATAAAATTAAGACTAATATCCTCATCTTTTTTACTATCATAACATTTCAGAACAATAGCCAAGTAGAATAATGCACTGGTTCTAGAATTTGGTTTTATTTGTCAGGAAAGTAACTCCTTGATGTTATTGGCCTGTAGAAGTGATTCCAGCATGTAGCGCACCTAGAATGTACCTGAAAAACTCTACCATATGGGTTGACCCAAGCCTTTTGAGTGAACTTGAGTGGATAGAAATATTTGTGAGTTGTTGATGGTTGAGCTAGTATGCTTATATGACAACTGTCGCTATCTGATGATACATTTTTATTCGCTTTTAAGATGAGTTAAAACTCAATTTTTCTAATTCCTTTTAGAAACAAAAACAGAATGAACATTTTAGGATACTTGAAAAACTCTCATTGGTTTATTCTTTTTCATATATCTCAAAGTTGCTTGATCCAGCTTGACTAGTGTTTACTAGACACATGGTCCTGGAGGAAAACAATAACTTGAGTAAAACAGTTGACAAAATAAAATGGGTAAATAGATATACAGTGCTGATAATTACAGTGATAAAGAATGAATTCAAAGAAAATTTAAGGATAACAACTAATAATTTAAATAAGATAACCTTGCTTACATTTGTGTTGGATTTGCCCTCAATAAGCAATTCAACAAAATTACAATTAGTAGTAACATAGCAAAAATAGTCCAATTATGATGATTCAGTTGTTCAATGAGGCCAGAAATGTACTTGTCCAAATATTGTGACAAGATTGCATTACTATTTTAACCAATTTGGATTACTCCATTCAGTCATCTATTTATGGCCATTGATACAGTTCCCTTCAAGTCTACTACATCTCAACTTTCAGAAAGTAGTACAGGGTGTGATGGACAATTTGTCATCTAAGTTAAGAAAATTAAAATACTATTGACATCTCATTTTAACAGATATATTTACAAAGATTTAACAAAAATATCTTGAAATACTAGAGTAAATATATTTAATAGAATGCCATTGACTTCAACCACAACCTTCAGATGACTTCAGAATTTCCGACACCTCTTCTGGACGGATTTTTTGTTCAAGTTGGTGAATGATGTTATAATCTTTGTCTTCAGTTGATCTTTGGTGTTACAAGGAGTGTTATTGGTTTCTTGCTCAACTGCACCCACATCTAATAATCAAGAGGGTTGCAGTCTGGGGAGTTAGGTGGCCAGACGTAAGAGATGATATGGTTACAGAAATTGTCTAACAGCCATGACTAGGTTCTCCTGTTTGTGTGACATGGTGGAGAGTTTTGTTTCTAGACATAATCTTCCAGCAGCCACCCTCTTGACCAAAGGCAGCACTACATCCTCAAGGAACTTGATGCAGGACTCCATGCTGAGTCTGAAGCTCTGTGAGAAGATAGAGGTATAGCATCACCATTAGACTAGTTCAACTCTTTTGGAATCCTCTGCACTGTCCTCAGATTAACATCCAAACACTCTGAAATGTTCATATTTGGGCTTCCAGCATGAATGCAAAGCAGTACAGCATGCGGTTTCCAAATTTCTGGTGAAGTGAATTGTGTCATGGTGGTAATTTTCTCACAGATGGTGCCCAACTGATCCTATTATACTGTGCAATTGACAAAACCAAAACATAACATGCATGTGCAAAATTAAAAATAGAATAAAGTTGATAAGAGAGCAAAAATTAAAAATAGAATAAGGCTATAATTTACCCATTGCACTATGTATTAATATAAAATACACATTTTATTGAAACCTAATTATGTATAATAATGGGTCATATGCCATATAGGTGAACAATTTAACTAGTAAAATTGAAAATATAATGTATCTAAATACAAATTAGACATGTCATAATAGATCATGGTGTCTTAATGTTTTGTGGTAATTTTTAACAACTTGAAACTTGTTAAAAAGTTGAATAATATTAAAACTTTAACATTATGGATTTAAAAAATAGTGAATTTTAAATAGTGCTTTTTTTTTTTTAACTTAGCATGAGCAAAATAACTTCACAGATTTGGGTGAAAAAACACCCAGAATGATGTCAAAATCCACAAAATTTTTTCATGCTTTAATAGTCACTTATAATGTAGATAAAAACAAAAGGTTGATAAGATAGCAAAAGTCACAAACACTGCCTTGGATCCCCACTCAAGCTTCCCCTACACACCAGTCTGAGGTTTTAGAGGGTAGTATGTGCCAACTCTGCATCTACTCCCAGGACTGCTGGCCAGGTAAATGGTAATGAAGTCTTCGATTCATTATCATATATGTTTTGAGTTCTTATTTTGTAGCTAATGTACAAGTAAAAGAATTATTTATCATCATGGTCTTTTGTTGATTTAAGTTTGAGACTATTTTCCCATTTATGCAAAAGTTTGTCTCCTTGTATTATAGCTCCTTAGGCTTCCTAGCAAAGCATCTTTTTAATGGACCAGATTCTTGTCTTAATATTCTTTAATATTTTAAGATTTGCCTTTTTCAGTGTTAAAATTTTTCTGTCTGAATTTCTTGGTTGAGCAGTTTACATTACATACATGTCTTCATTTTTGATATTATAATAACGTTTTGGCTATTTTGAAGAGAAAGGCTTCAACAGCAGGAGCAAGGAAAGAAACAATGGTGAAGGAGGTCAAACAAGACAGTAGCAACAGGCAAGCAAGCAAGAACATTATGCTTAAAGCTCCAAGTTCTAGTCTAGGATTGTCCTATATAGGTTCAAGTGTTTGTGAATTTGGTGGCATAGCAAATGTGAGTTCAATCCCTGGGTTTGGACTTGTTAAAGTTAGACTTACTTCACAGAAACAGAGCAAGCAATAACTGAGCAGGTGTAAAAAAAAAAAAATCACAAGACAAAATATCCTTAGACATGGAAAGCAGAACTAGAGTAAATTACCCCCATAGATGAAATAAATGGTTCGGTCTGAATTCCCTAAAAATTAACTAATCACAGAGAGACATTTGAATAAGGCTCAAGAACATAACAACAAAAACATGGCAGCAACAAAGATGGGGACATTAGTCCAGATGTAATCTGGATTAATGCTGTTATTACAATAGATACACTAGCTTAAGGACACATGGCCCAGTGGATATAGACGTTGGTTAGTTCTTGACTTGACTCTTAGAGTTGTGAGTTCAATACCAGGCTACAGCAGTGATGAACAAGTAACTTGCAGGGTTAGAGGGAGATAACTCATGACTTCCAATTGTGGCATTGCACAAGGAATGAGAGTGATATACCCTAATAATTGTAATAAAGGGTTCGGTTTGAAATTTTTAGCACCTGAAGAAAGCTGGAGTGTACAACAGCCAAAATGTTGTACAACTAGCAACAAAGATGAGGATAATAGTCTAAATAATGTACATACTACCTCATCTCAGAAATATAGACAGATACACTAGCTATTTCAACAGTAAAACTGAGATTTACTTGCCAGTCTAGTAGTATGCCTTAAATTCATGCAGTTGAAGTACCGAGGAGGATAACTCAGAACTACTTCCATGAAAATATTTTATAAAAAATAAATGAAGGGGGGAAACATTCTGAAAAAATGGTTTGCCTCTCAGTCATTTCCACACTGGATCTCAGCACAGTCAATATTATCTTGGTGTTTGGAAAATTTGGGATTTTCCACATCCATTTTGTTCACTTCTTTTTATTTTAATTAAATATTTCAGATCTTTGATCTTTCTGGACATGGCTGCTCCCTTTACTTCCTGCTCTTTCATTACCCAGCAGATGACTTCCCAAGTGTTGCAAATAATCTATATATAATCTCTTTCTGTGTATTCTGGTTTTTGTCTTTAATGGCAACAACTTGGGCATACCATAGTAAAATACTTGGTTGGATAATTTTGTTAGCTAAAATCATATTTATCTCTATATCAATCAATTTCTGGTCTTCTTGATTAAAGCATCTAGATTTCATAGCTATCGTTTTGAATGTTGGTGTAATATTTAGGAACAATGTGGATTTTTCCAGACCTGCAGCCTCTAAAGCATGACATGTTCCTATAAATCTCATAACCAGTACAGGAAAATGACTCCCATATTCAAAAATAACTTTCTGGCGCAGATGCTGAAAATCCCTCCACAGCACCACATTCCAGCACAAGTCTTTTATAATGCTCAGGTGAATGGCTGAATATAGTCCATTATTGAGTTTGAGACCAACACCAGCAAATCTTCTAGATTGAATCTTTAGATTTTGATAGGGCATAGTTACCTGTTTTGATGAAGAAATACATTTTTGCTCATAAAGCTTTCAGATGTACAAGAGTCAAGACGTTAAACACTTTTTCTTTTATAGTTAAAATCATTGTAAAGTGAGAGAAAGTCCACTGGGACTTCTGCTTTACTTACTGCTATGTTGATAGAGAACACTGTAGCACTTGTGGCATTTGTTACTCAAGACAGACACACACTAGCAAAGTGTCCCTTTTTAGAACACTTGTTACATATGGTTTCCCTGAGCTGGATAATTATTTCTCTTATGGTATGGCAGCTTCACAAAAGAAACTGGCTTTCCTATTAGTGCTCCCAGGCTTGTGATTCACAGCTACCATTGTTTCATATGGATTTAAGATATTAATTTTATCGTATTTGCCAGAAGGATTACTTTTACAGACTGCAACAGCTGGAGGGGAAATAGGAACAACATAAGGTTCATTATACTTCTGTGCTAAATTCAGTGCTGGAGCTTGATATTAAGCTGTCTGTAAATCCAATGTTTTATTTTCCAGCAGTCTTTGACATATTGCTGGAGACACAATTCCACTAATTAAAGCATTTTACCTAGCTGCTGCTTATTGTCTGGGTGTACAGTTTTTGAAATCTCAATCCCGTCTAAGTTTTTCAAGTCTCCTGAAGAAGTTATCCAGACTTTTGTTAGGTTCCTGTTTTCTTGTACTAGTAAATGCCTTGTAAAAATCTTGTTTGGGGCTTTAATAAAAATGGCATCTAACTTAGCTACTGTGGTGTCATAGTCTGAAGCTTATCAGGGCTCTAAGCTTGTTAGGATTTTTTTTTTCTCGTAATCCTTGGCATAGTTCATAAAAACTATACACCAATGGTGGCCTGTTTTTGCTGCAGTGGGTGAGTTAGGATCAATGCCTAAGCTTTTAGGTCTCCATCCTATATTTGAATTAAATTTGAGTGAGTTACCATAAGTCTTGGTAACTGAAGAGAGACTTGAAATGAATCCAAGCTTCACTCAACTACTTGTCAATTACAAACTCCTAGAATCACTGAACAAGTAACTATTTATAGGAAGGAAAGGGAAACTAATTCATGTTATATTTATATAGTTTACAATATTATTCAAAAGATAACAACACTAGATACTTTAGGGTATTTTATGGGTAGAGGCATTATCAAACCTGACCCAGAACAGATGAAGCTATTACAAGAAATGAAATGCCCCAAAGGTATGAGAACACTTCATAGGGTCAGAGGAATTTATGCAAAATGGATACTTTGGTTTTTAGATAAAATACATCACCTAGTTAAAGTCAATCAGTTCCCACTAAATAAACAAGCCCTCTGCACTTCTGAATTCTTAAAATCTGAGCTATGTAAAGCAACTCAGTGGACTGTTGGAGAAAACTTACTTTTCAAAATAGAGTACAATGCTTCAGATAATGCTGTATCTGAAGTACAGTCATTATGTCAAAAACACTGAAAGAAATGAAAAAGGATATAATATAGTCAAGAAAGAAGATTTGGCAATAATCACTTTAATGTATAAATGCAGGTATCTTTTGTTATGATGACACTTCAACTTGTATACTGTTGTCAAGTTAGTGTCTTTTATGTCTGGTAATCAAAGGCATACAAAAGTAAAGAAAAAAAACCAAAATGAATGAATGAAGCTTGATGAACTGAGTTTCAATATCAAATATTGATCTGGGAAGAGTAATGTTGCTGCAAATGCTTTTAGTCGTGTCTATTGTGTGCCTGTAAATTTTTAAGATTCGACTCTTGAGGATTTACACAAGGAATTATGCCATCCAGGAGTATCAAGACTCTTGCATTTTGTAAGATCAAGAAATATTCCCTTTTCTAACACAGTCATTGAAAAAAAAAAATATGTGCATCATGCAGAGTTTGTACTGAGTTAAAACCTTTGTTCTATCAACCTTCTGAGAGTATACTGATAAAAGCTACTGGACCTAAGAAATGTATCAGTATTGATTTTAAGGGGCCTCTCTCAACAACTGCTCATAATCCATACTTGTTAGTGATTGTCAATGAATATTCTTGGTACCCATTTGCATTTCCATAGCCAAATATGCACATTTGACAGTTAGAAACTTTGTTAGTATGTATAGAATGTCAAGTTATATACACTCAGATACAGGTCGTTCTCTCATATCCCAAAAAAATGGAGGATTATTTACTAAGTAAAAGTATTGCAACAAGTACTCCTACACCATGTCACCCCCAGGATAATGGTCAAGTAGAACAATACATTGGGGTTATATGGAAATCTATTCGCTTGACTCTTACTAATGGAAAAACATTGGGAACAAATTTTGCCACAATCTCTTCATTCTATTGGATCTCTCTTGTGATTATTCAAATTTCAAAGGTGTACTTCTTGAGGGAGTTCACTCCCATTTTGGTTAATGAGACCTGGACCAGTACTTTTAAGATGATTTGTCCATACTAGCAAGAGTGACCCTTTAGTAGACAAAGTTGAACTGATTGATAGCAATCCAACTTTTGCCAACATTAAGTATTCTGATGAAAGAAAATCAACTGTATCTGTTCAAGATTTATCTCCATGTCCTGATCAGTCAGAACCCTCCCCACTTTGACAAACTTCACAAATCTTCTTCATAGAAGAAAATAATATATCTGACTCCTGCTCTATTGTCACCTATTTTAGAAAGGTCATCAACTGAAAGTTTTCATGTAGAAACCCAGTATCCAGGATCAACAACAGCTGATAAAGATCAACCTCGGAGATCAAACTATCAAAGCCCCCTATACGATATTGAAGTGATAACATTTAATGGAATGTTTTCTATTATCAGTTAAAAAAAAAAAAACTCTCTAAACAATATATATATATATATATATATATATATGATAATAATAAAAAAGAATTTTAGACTCTTTTTATTTCTAGAAGAGAAGAACGATATAAATATCACATATTTAAATATCACATTAATTAACATTCTCCCCTCCTCTCTATAATCACTTGGTCAGTGATTCTAGGTGTTTGGACATGACAAAGTAGTTGAGTGAGGCTTGGATTCACTTCAAATCTCTCTTCAGTTACCAAGACTTATGAGAGCTGAGTCATCAGTGTAGATACCAAGTTGAGACTTGATGTCATCAGAAAGTTCATTAATCAAAATGAAAAACAAAGTAAGATCAAGTATGGAGCTCTGGGGGGGGGTGCACTGGTGTTAGTACAAAAGGATCTAGTGCATTATATTTGGGTTCTTTTGAACTTAATTTTTTTCTGAAATAATTGATAATATCAGAGACTCTAAAACAATTTACTGCTATATCAAGGGCAGATAACTTTGTATTTAAATATAATGTCAGCTGATTTTTTTGTAAGCTCACTTTCCTGATCTCTGATGCTTTGTGCTTGTTACAGGTGCTGTTGATATTTTTTAAGTTATTTTTAAATTTATATCTGTGAATCTTTTAAGCTTTTTGCTCTTTACTTGACCACTGCAACCAATGCCAAAAATCACTCATTTCATTAAAAGAAAATAAATTGTTTTCATTTGTGATTTACTAAGCTTATGTTAGTTTTGTCATAAGTACACAATTTACTAAGCTTATGTTAGTTTTTGTCATAAGTACACAATGATAATATTAGTTGTTTCCTTATAAGGAAACATATTGAACTCACTATTAATGTCTTTCAAGTCCTGCTTGCTGACCATTCAGCTCTAGCCTTTATTTGCTGTATATATTTGGAATTCTTAATTTTAAATTGTGCTATACATTTCTTTTTAAATCATTCACCCCAAGCAAAGCACAAATTTGAATAAAAAAAAAAATAATACAGATGAAATTTTTATTAAAATATGTTTTTAAAAATTGCTATGCTATTTAAATGTCAGGTGGGGTTTGTGTTTATATTGATGCCAGCATGGATTTAAGTGTGCTACTATATTGGCATCTAAGTCCCATCCGTTTACTGTTGAAATAGTAAATTCAACTGCTACTTCTACTCCAACAGTTTTTTTCTCATTTCAGTTTACTTGCTTCTCTGATAACTACAATCCCCAAAAATTTAAATGCAACATCAATTGCCATATATCTTCTTGAATCCTGCTCATCTTTTGTCTTATCCTGAATCCTTCTTATACTCAGTCTTTTCTCTTACTTTCACTCTCTGTAACCCCTGTATACTACAGGGTGGAGAATGTTATGCAACCAAGAAAATTTTAATTTACTCCATCAAAGAAAATGATAATTCAAAAATAGCTCTTCTCATTTAATTCTGTAGTTATTGCTTTTCAATTTGCCAGGTTCCTACTCAATGTGACCTTCTTTGGTCTTAACTACCCTCTGAAGACGCTTGCAAAAAGAAGTGGCTAAGGCACACACAGTTTCCTGGTCAATTTCTGCTCATGCACAAACGAGAGCTCACTTCAGACCATCCAGGTTTTTGTGTGTTTTTGCACAAGCATTTAACTTGAAGATGGACCATGCAATTCTTCAAAGCTCTTGATTGCTCTCCACACAGCTGTTCAATCAATTTTCAGTTGTTTAGCAATTGCATTGTTACTCATTCCAGATCAATAAAGATTGATTATTGTTTCATGCTGTTTATGCATGCTCTTCAAAATTGAATGATTCTGAACTATCAAAATTTTATGAGAAACCTGTAAAAATATAAGCAAAACATTAATACAAACCCAAAATTAAATTAAGAGAACAGTTGTATGATGGTTAAAATTTGAAAATAAAACCCGTTGCAAAACATGTTCGTTCCTCACCCTGTAGCAGCATTCCTGTCTTGCTTGGGGTAAAATGGTTAAAAACAAATGAGTGTTCATGGGGATTCAGCAATTTTTGTCCGTTGCCTATAGGTATTGAGACATGGTGGAGTAATGTATAGCAGCTCGGATTGAGGAATCAAAGAGCCGAGTTTGAATTCCAGTCAAATTCATTACATTTACTTAGATTGTAATACTCTTGAGAAAGGTATGAATCCATCTTTCTTTCCCCAGCTATGGGTAAATAGCAGAACAGATTAGGTTCTATATCCTTGGGTTGCAACTGGTCCAGAAGAAGGAAAACTCTGAATTCAAACTAGCCTGGAGAGAGTTTGAGTTCAGGCTATCTAACCCAAGAAACACCATTTATACTGTGGTAGCTGTACATGTGGTGCTCCTACAACCCCTAATTACAAAACTTATGATGATGATGTGTGTGGGCACCTCATGTAAAAAATCAACTTTGTATCATATTAATGAGGAAACTAGGAAAAAATATATTTCATGTACAGGCTTGGCCGTTTGTTCTACTGATGTAAAGTAGAGATGCACAAACAAAATTTAGCCTTATGGGAATTTATAAAAGATGATCATCTGAATTTTACTTTTTGCATTTTTTTTTTTTTTTTACTGAACATTTGACATTTGATTTTATTAGATGCAACATTTATGCCCCAAATGATAATATCAATCAATTAAAGTCACAAAACTGACTTTATTGTACCATATTTTCATTCTCTTTTTTTTCATTTTAAGCAAAATACTTTCTCAGCCATTTTGAAAAGCTTTTTATACAATTTTACTAAAACCATGACAAAGCCATCTTCACAATATGGAAAATAATAAATATTTCATTATAGTTTGTTCACATATTTTTTCATTATGTTTTAAACTTAAAATTATTCTTTTAGTAAAATATAAGAATATATTTATCTATGTAAATAGATATGTTTATTGTTCACAAATTCTATACTGTAGTAAAAATCTATATTATTCTTGCATCTTCATTTTATAAACTTGCAAATAAATGATTGAATAGTGTTTGACATTGTTAAAAGAACAAAAACAGCTACAGATTCATTTCAGTGTTCTCTTGTCAAAGAAAATCAAATCTTGTTTTGTATGGATTTTATACATTAGCAATGTTTGACTAGTTGATCTTTTACTGCAGTAAATTGCGAGAGTGAATCTTATTGCCGTCTTTTTTCTTTTTTTTCAATCCAAGTTCCTTAAACACTATAGAATGGAAAACAGTTTTGAATTCTGCAATGACAAACAGGGTAACAGTGGTAAGATGAAATATAATCTAATCAATCATGAATAATAAAGTGTCAAAGTTTTACTTATTACCAGGTAAAAAAAAAAAGACAGTTTTTTTCTTGTCATGGCTATTCACGTACATATCATCATAGGCATTTTTTATTAAAATCCATAAAATTGGTTTTGTCAATTGAACCATGTTTTCATTCCCTTTATTTTTTTTTTTTTTTTTTTTTTGCTCTTATTTGTGTCAATTTTTTGTCTTTTAATTTGATTTTTTTTTATTGCATATTTTCTTTTTTTTCTTTTTTTTCTTTTTTTTTCTGCTTTTTCTTCTTTGTTTTTATTCATTTCCTTTTTCAGACAGTTCATGATGCAAGGCAGTTGATGACCCACATTGACCCCAAACTTGGTCTTCCACTACCCGAGAAAGATTATGGGGGAAACTGTTACGTCTATGATGCCAATCACACTGACCCCTTCCATAACTTAAAGGTGTCTGGCTTTTCTACACTTTTGTGTTTGTGGCTAATAAGATTTCTCTTTGCTCTTCTACATAATTCACCTAAATCTTTCTTCTGTAACTGTAAATAAATTTTTATATATATATATATATATATATATCTTTCCCTTCTGCTACTTTTTCTAATTTCCTTCAGTTGAAACTTATTCAATGTAATGAGTTTAATGGAAATTTGAAAAATATTTTAATATTTGTTTCATAAATTACTTGCCATTAAATTATCTGCCTTTCATAATTTTATCATAGAAAACAGTACAGACATAATTAAAAGGACAAAAAGGCAAAACAACTGTTAGTTTAATAACTATGAAAGAAGAGAGAAATAAAATTAAATAATAAAAAAAGAGTTAACTGGTTTTCATTCTTCACTCATCAGAACTTGATCGAAGAAAATGAAATCAGTAGTTTGCATCATCATATAAAGAAGACACAAAGGTCATATTCGAATTGTCATCTAAAGATCCCAGAAACTATTTTTTATTAAGTCAAGACACATGAGTTTTTTTTGTTTTTTTTGTTTTTTGTTTTTTTAAATAAAATAAAAAATGCCAGTTTTGGTATATTATTGTTAGGGTGTATTTTCTATTCTATTTTTTTTTTTTTTTTTTTTTTTTTTTTTGACACAATATTTTTTATTTTCCCCTGATCAAGTTTTGATGAGTAAATGCAATAACCAGGTAGCTCATTCTTTTTTGTTTTTTTCTTTTTCTCTCTCTTTTTTTCAAATTAAACTACCATAGATATTTTCCATTTTATCCTTTTTTTTTAATTATGTCTGTTCAGTTTGGTATAATTAAATTTTGTACCCTTTAAGAAAATCATCATTTTCCATGCAAAAATGTAATTTTTCCAAGCAAAGCTTTTAAAATGTTTTTTTTTTTTTTTGTCAACCTTGCTAAGTGAACCTGAAACCTCTTCCTAACTATTAAGGCACTAGTAATGGTAACATTAGCCATTTCCATGTAAGGAAATAGTTGGAATTCATTGATCAAACAACTTGTATATGCTTTTCTTCTCTCCCTGGTCAGTAGGCCAAAATCAAAGTTTATCATTTACCTTTGGCCAGACAAAATGAATTTTATCTCTCAGTTGTGTTTCAGTCTTTGAACAGAGAGCAACTCAGTTATGTCTTTCTCTTCAGGCTGAGCTCAACTAAAAATATTATAATACTATATATTAAAAAGAACAGCATGTCATTTCCAAATTGTTTGTGAACGGAATTACATCATGGTGGTCTTTTTCTCACAAATGATGTCTAACTGACCCTACTATACTTTGCAGTTGACAATACACATGCACAAAATAGAAAATGGTGATAATTTACTCATAGCACTGTGTGTGTGTATATATATATATATGCACGCACGCGCACACACACACACAATACTGATATTAATTTAACCTACAGAAATAACCTCTGCAATTGTAGAAATCCTGACCAATACCCTTTAACAAGTGGTTAACAAAATCCCTCATGTATATGTGTTCTATCTTTCATCAGTAGAAAATCCAAAGGTTACTAAAATTTATATTGGTAGTACAATGAACCAATTTAAAATTTTTATAATCATCTCTCATCCTTCACTAATACAAACGAAATATGATTTTGCTTCTAAATATTTTGGGAAGTTAAAAGAGGGGAATAAAACATCCAAAGTTAAATAGAGAATTTTTAAACTAGAATCTCTAAATGAGTAAATGAATCATGCTTCCTCTGTCTGCAAGAGAAACTCCAAATTATTAAGTTTCTTAATAGTGACTTATTACTAAATCAAAGATATGAAACTACAGTTAATTGTAAACATATTAATGTATTAACTTTACAATCCTGCTAAAATACTCCAAGTTATAATCTCTCTCCTTATATATTATCTTTTTATTTGCTTTATATCAACATTTGTGATCTATTTATCTTAGTTTTAGATATTATATTGTGTTCAACATTTACTAAAGTTTTGCCATGTATTAGCTTTTTATATTTATTATTTTTTTCTCTTAATGCACTGATAGTGTTCTAATTTAATACTTTATATAGTTTAATTTTTATTTTATATTATTTTATTTTTATTATAATTTATAATATTAAGTCGGTTTAATTTAGTCTTTATATTGCCTGTCCTTTATATTACATTGTATGTAAAAAACTTTTTTGTTCAAGTTTGTGGTTTCATTTTAAAAAGTCCATAAGATTTGAATTGCAACATTTTAACTTACTGTTATTTTTCATTGGCTAAAATCCTTTCATGGCATCTTCTAATTTAGTTTTTCTTTACTTTCCACTTCCTTGTTGTAAATTGTTCTCAAACTTCTCTTCTTTTGCCTTTTTTCTCTCTATTTTCTCTATAGTATTTCTTATGCTTTCTTTTTTATTTTTGACTTTCTTTTCTTTCCTTTCTTTTCCTTTTCTTGATTTCTTACTTTCTTTTCTAAACCTTTTACTTTGTAAAAATGTTTTCCAAAAACAGAAATTGAAATGATGCTTCATAAATATGAATTTTAAATAAAGCATTTAGTACTATCATTACTAACTAGCTCATGAGACATTGTTTTTTTTTTTCAATGTCAAAATGAAATATACAAATGTTCTAATGTAAATATTAAATAATATATTATAGTGTGTGTGTGTGTGTGTGTGTGTACATTAAATATATACAAAAAAAACTCTTCAGCACCCAATACTAGGAAAGGCTAAAAAATTTGGAAGCTACTAATATGCAAAATTACCAATCCACATTCAATAAATAATCATTCACCACAGGAGCTGGTATTTTGAAGTGCATATGATATTAAATATACACACACACACACACACACACAGAGGAAAAGTGTCTTTAATCTAACATGTTTCACTTTAACAAACTTCTTCAGAGATTTTTTTAAAGATGAATGATTTTAAAAAAAACTTTTTAAGAAATCTTTTTTTAGGTATTAAATCATCCCTCAATCAATATACTGTTTCTGAGGATTTTTAAAAAGATTTTCTTTAATTTTTAAAATCATTTACTTACTTTCTTTACTTATTCTATTCATCTTGTTGGATTTTGATCCATATATTCAACTCATATATGTATAAATAATTGATTCCATTAGTAAAACTATTATCTGTTCATTCTTGAACATATAAGAAATTTATAGAAGTTCAAGTCTAAGGTGAGCTGTTATCTTCCTACATATCCCCACAAACTGTACCTTTTAATCTGTAACCCTCAATCTCGAATGGCTCTTGAGCTTTGTACTGGGTGAACACCATTGAAAGAAAAAGATGTTTGCAAAGAAAGTTAATTACTAGAGTAATAAATATCCACCTTAACCATAATTTTTTGTAATTGTTTTCTTGTTTATGTGTATTTTATTTTTCATTTGTTTTCTCAAACATTGTTTCAAATATTTTTGTTTGGCTTTGACATTTCTACTTTTCATTTACTTATTGTCTAGTTTCCGTCATTTTGTATTGAAAATCATCATTGGGATACATTCTTCTTTTCCTTTATCTGCCCAAATTTCCCTAAGAAACAATCTTAATTCACTGATATATATATTTTTTAAGTATATACCTTTATTTTTGGCATCATAACTTTTGGTCCATTCACCTGCCTTTGCTTTCAACCATTTCATTTCATTCATCAGCATATTTTGTCTGTTTCAATTTGGTTAAATTGCAAAATGAACTATGCAATTTTCAATGAAATTCTCGAGCTTTACTACAAGGAAAAAAATACATTAAAATCAAATAGATATATAAAAAGAATTTAATAAGAAAATGGCTAATTTCTCAGTTTCTCCTGAACCTTATTTGCTTTATATTTCAGCAATTAAGATTCAGTTGATTAAAATTTACAATGAAAATAAAATTTAAACCTTTTTTCCTAGATGTGATTATTAGTGATTGACTTGTATTTCCATGTTCTTCAAATATTTGTTAGATTGGACCAATTCTAGGACATGCAAGGCTAGATTTAGATGATTTAGCTATTCCATGAAATAACGTGTCTGCCTTATTTTTTTTTTGTATAGATTAATTTTTAATTTTATTATTTTCATGTAATTTTGTCTATTTATATTATACTCTTTTTAAATTAAAAAAAATAATCTAACATAGTAAGATTTAAATTCCATGAACATTGATTGAACTTAAATTCAAACCTCTTAAATGGTCTGTTTGTAATATTTACCTGATATTTGCATAGTGTATGAAACTCTGAGCCATGCCACCAACGTAGGATATTATGTATATTTATTAATATATAATGAATAGCTTTGTTTATATTACATTGAGCACTTTTATTTCCACCTAAATAATATTTTATACATATGTGTGTATATCCATATGTATATTTATTCACATATGACTGACAAGGTAATGAGGTTAAGCTTATTATTCAATTTTTCTCACATTTGTACAAGTGTTTTCCAGTAAACACTTGTTTTTATTGAAAAAGAACCAATAGATATTGAAAAAATTTTTGTCCTTCATTTCTGTTATGTATCAATGCTAGGTTATTTATTTAAGTTTATGAAGTAATATTAATATTAGTTTATTTAGGTTTTTATTAGGGTATTTATTTAGGTTATTTATTTCACAGGTTCAAGCCTTAATGGTAAACAAACATTTTCTGTTTTTATTAACCTTTTAAGTTCCTGGACATGATTGCATAAGTTGCCGAAAATCAGTATAAATTAAGTCTGAAAATGCATTTTAACACAATATGCAAACACATTCTATTTCAATCTTTTCTGTGAATATTAATAAAATTAAAATACTTAAAAGTAATTCTCATCTGGTAGTAAAAAAATATTTTAAATGCAAACAAGGGGGCACTAAAAGATGAATAATAAAATTAATCTATGTGGTCTTTTTTTTTTTTTACTACTGACATAAGTTTTTTTTTGTTCAATAATTTCAATTTGTTTTACTTTTTCTTTTATCAAGGATAAAATGGACGGTTTTGTGCCAACACATTTTATTGGCTGGTGGCTCAAAGTAAGTATTTTGATATTTTCAAGCTATCTACCGAAATACAAAAGCAGAAATAGATAATGAATAATGTAATTCTAAATGTAATATATTCAGTAGCATTCTTTGAAACAGGTCACAGTGGTGTGATTAAAAGAACATATCAATGGTTGAATGAAGGTAAAGCAGAATTTGGTCATATGACCTAATTACTCATCAGTATTATGTGGCTTTGACTATGAAAACAAATATATATATATAAAGCAACCGATGAGGCTCAGTAGTTTGTAAATCAGCAATTTTGTCAAAGACTTGTGTGTAAATGATATTGTGTTTGGCTGAAGAAAAAAAAAATCTTCATCTTTACTCCTTATTTGATCTTTCTTTCCAACAACTGAGGGGCTCTCACAACATGAACCAAATTGAATTTTTAATTTTTCTAAATCCAAAGCACATGAATTAAAGTAAATAAGAGTTCAAAACCTGATGTCAGATATGACAACATTGTGATTGGTACACTGATTATTTCTGGCAGAAATGTAACCCTCTGGATAGACAAGGTTAGCAATGCTAACTAAAATTCTAAAGATTAATTATCATCTCTATTATAATAAAGACCATTGTGTATTTACTTATTTGTGTGTGTGTGCGCACACACACACACACACACACACACACACATATATATATATATATATTTCCTACCTGTCACACTCATAGTGAGAGAGAGACAATAACAGATAAAGACAAACCTTACTAAGAGCTACAAAGGATAGAAAGTTGTGGAGAGCTAGGATTGTCCAATCTTGAAGGGATATAATGCATAGAAGATTATGAATCCCAAGATTTTCCAGAATCTCGTCAGATATCTTGTGGATAAGTTTATTAGATTTTCCAGTTGTTAGGAAATGGCGGTCTGGTTACTTGACTAATAAATATATAAAGTTCATTCTGTATTTTATATTATACAATATGAATATACAGGGTGGTTCCAAAGTAGTGGACAGTAAATAACATTTATTTTGAGATTACAATTATATTTACTCATACAATTATTACATTGATAATTAAATTTTATTGTGTACAATAATACGAAAGTGCTTTAGTTATCAGCACAAGTGCTGAAACTGTTGTCCATCACAATTTACACAGCTTTGAAGTCTACCCCTCATGCTTCAACAAACATTTTTGCACAAGTCTGTTTGTGTATTAGTTTCTTGAAATACATCTCTTATGGATTTTTTTCAAATCACCAACACTTGGTTTTTGACTGCAAACTTTGTCCTTGAGTATTCCGCAAAAGAAGAAATTCATTTGGATCAAGTCAGGTGAACCTGCTGGCCAGTCAATCAGACATCTTTGGATAATCCATTTTTCAGGAAATATTCCATTAAGATACTCATGGACTACTCTTGAATAATATAATGAACACCATTGTAATAATGTCTGATACCACAAACCTATTTCACCTACTTCTCAACTACTTTTGGACCACCCTGTATATTATATACAGTGCTGTGCAAAAGTAAGTTTACCCATAAGATATTTTTAAAAAATGTCTTTTTTTTTCCAGATAACAAATCTTAATTAAACTATATATTTATTAAGACAAACTTTTATTAAATGTATTACAATTGCTTTTAAAATTTATATCAAACTGCAATAAAAATATTAATTTGGAAAAGTAAGTGAACCCTTATATTTAATATTCTGTAGAGGACGGAATGTCCATTACTATATTTACATTTATGATTCGACTCAACATACGATTGATCAGACATGACACAGGAAATAAAAAACAATGAAGATGAGGTAACCAGAATAACAGTGTATTAACAAAGGTAACAAAGACGGTTGAATAGGCATGCAAATATGGAAGAAAAAGTTCTCTCCCTTATTCCATTAAGAGAAAAGTGAAATGTTCATTGAAATAAAGTCACTGAGAGATTGATTGTAATGAATTTCTGAAAAGAAGAGATGCATACAATTTGAGTTGAGTTTCCATTGGAGTTTGTAATGTGTGTGTGTGTGAATGCATGTATGTGAGAAATAAAAACATGCCTAATTGTGACCTGCAATTAGTGCGGGTGTGTTAAACGTCCCTCTGCCATACTGAAATAGCAGGAGTCTCGCTTGAGTTGAGGAAAACTATTGCACATATGCGACTGCTAGCGGGGCCCAACTCGCCAGATAACGTGTGTGCTTTCTTAAATAACCACATCAAAATGCATGGGAAAGACGGAATATCATGTGTACACTGGATGAAAGATGTCTCTCATAGATGAAAACAAACATGTTAAAATGCATAGGTGTGAAATTGTGTGAGCAAAATATATTAAACAAATATGTTGAAATATAGGTATATGTATAAAAATATGTGTGTGAGCAGCACAACTTGGTGCCTCCACCTTTTGAGATCATGATATCGATCAGTCTTTTCCTATAATTTGTAAGAACTTTCTGGAAGTAATGAGCATCAAAAAGAAGAGAACCCAAGGAAAAGCCAGTTGTCTATTCTCTAAAACCTCCTACTATACCATAAGATGTCTGCGGATGTTTCCCTAAATCCAATAGAGCACTCATTACACAGAAGGAAATGTTGATGACCCCCCCCCCCCATACTTGACAGCAAATTCCACCAATGATGCGATATATATAATGTTGTAACCCTGAAAGGTTATTGCGTGAGTAATCACCAAAACAGAGGTTGGGAATACTAGTATATCAACAAGTACAAGGCTCATATGCTGTATGAAGTAGATACACTGCTAATGAACTGCTAGTCAGCAGAATCTCTCTCCCCTACTCCAATAGTGTTCAAGTACTTAAGAAAATAGGAACATCTTATTCCTGTATATAGGTAGCTCTACAACATATATATTATGCAATAAAAATATACATATCTCATGTTTTGTTGTATTTTATAGTATACAATAGTAGATTATTAGAATAAAATAATTATTGTAAATTTTAGAAAAAATTCCATTTAATTTTAACTTTTGCACCAAAGTTTTTAATGCATTTCTTTTTCAGACGTTGATTTTACGTGATTGGTGGCTCTGTACTGTTCTCAGCATCATGTTTGAGATTCTTGAATATACACTTGAACACCAGCTGCCCAATTTCAGTGAATGCTGGTGGGACCATGTAAGTATTTGTGATGATACAAAAGTGAAAGGGCAACAGAGATTATTTCATCTGATATTCCACCTACTACCTGTCTGACATTTTAATTTGGACAAAGGAGAACTTACTTGAGATACTTCAAAATTATATTCTAATTTGCATTTAAATGTCACAGATATTGCTGTAAATTTAGCTTATTCTGTTGAACAAGAATAATGGTAATCTGAAAGAAAGTATAAATGAGAAATGTCTTGAACAATTACAAAAATAAGTGAATTTCATTATCTCTGTATATTAAATGTAATACTTGAGAGGATTTTGATTTTATTTTTAGATGAGCTATTAACAATTATTCATTTTTTGTCTGGTATTTCTGTCATCTTAATTTCAGTTATTACTGAAAATAATAAAAAAACACTCATCAAAATCGGTTTTTTTTTTGGTTTTTTTTTATGGTTTTCATGATATAATATTTTGAGTCATTGCAATAAAATACAACCGAAATTAAAATAAAAGGAATACTAGTCAAAAAATAAATTATAATGAGATAGGCTTTTTTACTTTCTCTAATAAATACCTAAATAATTTTATTTCTGATGTTTAAGCTAGTACAAGACCCAAGAGTTACTCAAGTCGAGGGTTACTGAATGAGGTGTGTGATATGAATATGCATAAGGGGGAAGTAGGAAGTGAAGATTATATGGATATGGAGGATAAAAATTAACCCTTCATTCATAGTTGAGATTTGTGATGTCTGGGGAAGTATCTGTGCAGGAGTCTAGTCTGCAGAGTTGTGGTTGTTGGAATGGAACTTCCTTCTTACAAATAGAATAAAACATATGCATTAAAAAATATCACATAATATATTTGATGGTGCAGAGGATTTGCCAAATATTTTTCATGTGAACACATAAAGAAATAAAAATTCTGAAATTCTGAGCAGACAATGGTTTTTTAAGAAGAGTATATTGAAAACTGCTACGTGATGTCAGTTCTTCAATACGGCAGTGAATGCTGGACAATATCATCGAAAATGAGGACAAAACTGGAAGCAGCCGAAATGTGGTTCTACAGAAGCATACTGGATATAAAGTAGGGGATCAGTTCCATATTACAATCAATATATAAACTGACTCCTCACTTTGTGGTCACAGCTGTTTCTATACATTTATATTCCTGAGATTCAAAAGCACAAGGATATATTCCAGAAGTTGAGTAAAGTATTAAGAAACAGGACAATTTCACTAGAAACAAAGAAGAGAATACTGGATTGCTATGTGATGTCAGTTCTTCAATACAGCAGTGAATGCTGGACAATATCATCAAAAATGAGGACAAAACTGGAAGCAACGGAAATGTGGTTCTACAGAAGGATGCTGCGGACATCGTGGACTGAGCATGCAAGCAATGATGAGGTGTTGGAAAGAATGGCAACAAAAAGGAAATTGATACTGAGCATCAGGAAGAGACAACTGAAGTTCCTAGGAAATGCAATGAGGAAGGAGAGCCTGGAGAACCTGATACTGACTGGTCAGATAGAAGGAAAGAGAGACAGAGGAAGGCAGCAGATAACATATTTGCAGGGCCTGATCAGGTGGATGTTGGAACGGGGGTTGCCAGGAGCAACAGGAGCAAACATACTAAGAGCCACAAGGGATAGGGAGACATAGAGAACCATGATCGCCTATGTCCTGAAGGGACAGCGCACATAGAAAAAGAATAATATATTGAAAATATTAAGAATCCTAGATAGCTTCAGTATCAGTCTGTTAAGTGCCATACGTCATACATGCTTGGGTGATCATGTCTCAAAAGAGACATAACTGACTGGGCAGAAAATTTTCCCACAGTAGGTTGCTATTACTTTCTGCAGTAGACTTGTTGCCAACCAAGGCTATAGAATCCAATCTAGCCCAATTTTGAATTAATTTTTATTAAAAAATTTGGAATAATGTATGCCTAGAAATAAAATAATTGAATCAACAAAGAAATTTTAAGGGAAATGAAAACAAAAACAACTTATACTTAGAATTGGAAAGAGACATTTCAAAACCATAAGGGACAGAGGTACCCAGCCATCTACCTACCTGATTAGCTTGTATAAATGGATGGCAGAACCGGGGTGGCTAAAAGAGCTACAAAGAATAGGGAGTTGTGCAGAACCATGATTGCCCACATCCTGATGGGACATGGTACATAAAAGAAGCTTTGATGGTACATTCTTCAGGGAATATAAAGAAAAAAAAATTGTTGACCTTTAAATTGAATGTTAGTGGGCTTCATCTGTATTTCCTTTTAGAATCTCATATGACATTGCAATAAATGCTCAAGAATCATAGTAATGTTTCAGACAAGGAATTAGCACTATTATATGACTTTACATTCAGACTTGTATGTTCATCTTGATTGTTATGCTTACAATATTTCAGCCATTGTCACCTCTGACATTGTTTAGACTTCTTTCAAGAGACACATGGCCTAGTAGATTAAAGCATTGGTTAAAGTGTATTTGGTTTTCTAGCAGTTGAGTTTGTCATGAATTTAAATCAAAGAAAAACAACAAAGAAAAAGGTGTTTAAATATAATAATTTTTTTTATTTTTATGTTTTTTACAGCTAAATATTTCTTCGCATGTATGAGTATTAAAGTGGCTTGTTTTTAATTGTTGAAAAGAAGTGTGATTTCTTTTCATGTATGTATGAGAAAAAAGAGGCAAGAGAGGAATTTGTCAGTGTCAGATAGCTTGGTGAGGATGACTGTTAAATGAGTAAAAGAATTTCTCTTCATTCTTTCATTATATACCCTTTAAAGTGATCATGAAGCATAATTTTTATTGTTGGCAGGAATGCAACCCATTGGTTGAAAAATGTTAAATATTTCTTTTCAAAGCATTAATTTATTAACTGGTAGAGTTGCGCAATCCACCTTTGCAGAAACCATGTTTGGTAATTTATTATTTGACTGTCTTGGTGTTTATTTCTATCTTCACTCCACAAGTTCAATCCATAAGTCAAGTAATTAAGAAAATTATTATCTTATTCGATGGAAGAAAGTGACACAAAGACAAAATAAACCAAGAACTAGCAGATATGTTATCTCCCTTATATATAGAAAACAACAACATTCTACCCCTGTGGACTGATTGAAAAATTCAGGCTTATGGCCATATCACAATGAAACGCCAGTTCTCATACGATCACCAAAATTAAGCAATGTCACACCTGGTCAGTATGCACATGGGTGACTGCTTGGGAATATCAGGTGCTGTTAGCTTGCATGTGCAGGTAGTAAATAATGGCTAGGAAATTTTTTATCAACATTATTATCTCCAAAACATTACAACAATCTAAAAAATATTTTTGGCTTTAAATAACCTGCAATGGTTGATAAGCCAAAAAAGGCAAATTAATCATGAGAAGTTAATTTTAAAAACTTCTAGGAAATTACCAAGTACAACATCTAAAAGATGTTGGATGATAGAACAACCAAAACATAGTGAGCCTATCAACCAAGGTAAGGAAATTTTAATATATATATATATATATATATATATATATTATAAACTAATGCTGCCATATCTGGTCTGGTGTTCTTGCTATATATTTAGAGATTATTGATAAAATCCGAAGAATTTGCAATGTAATTGGTTTTTCATCTGGCATATCAGCTTCTGTTCCCTATATCTTTTCTATAAATAGTTTCATGGTAATTGTTCTGATAATTGTATGGTACCTACCATTTTATGATTGTAAGCATAGTATTAAATTGGTGGCAGTCTCATCATTTTACAGTTAAAATGTTTAGATAAGTTCTATCCTAATAATTTCTTCTATCACACTTGTAATTTCTGGAACTGTCTTTTAACTTCTTGCTTTCCAGTCTACTATGCATTTAAATTTCTCATATATTATAGATGGTGCTTTTAATTTCTGTTGTGTGCAAGCACATTACTTTTTTTATTGCCATAGTAATGCATTTGTTTTTTTCTTACAGTGGATTATGGATGTATTGGTATGTAATGGCCTTGGAATCTATCTTGGTCTTCAAACCCTACGCTATTTATCCTTGAAGCAATATCACTGGAGAGGAATGTGGAATATACCAACATACAGGTGGGTCAAGTTGCAAACGATTTCTTTGAGAAGAATTGTTAGGACTTTAAAAGTTTTCATCATCATCAGTCCCATGACTAGGTGTGGCTGTAGAGTCCCAGCACAGCCAGGCACTTGGCCAGTTCTATCCACATATCTGGATTAAAAGCTAGAGATATATTCATTTCAGCATAGTCTAGGCCAAAGCCTAGCTGATTTTCTCCAACTTGAAGTTTTGTTTTTAATTCTGCTGGGTGTCTAGCCACCTGCCTTATCAGAAAAGACCTGGTGGAGGAACCAGTTTATTTGCTGATGATATCAACTCTTTGCAGGTTATTTAAAGCCAGAAATTTTTTTTTAAGACAGTTTTGGAGATAATAATTTCCACATAAGTGAATATAATGAATTGGCTGTCTGATTTCCAATTATGAACCATTATCTGTTACACCACAAGATATCCAATCTTACAGCACCTGGTATTCTCAAGTAGTTACCCCATTTAGGTAATGACCAGGCTCAATGTTGCTTAACTTTGATGATCATATGAGGACCAGTGTTTGATCTAACTGTGCAGCAGGTAGTACTGGGTTATATGGTACCAAAATGATCTGACGTAATACAGGTTTCCACCAAGCATCAAATGTCTTGATACCAGGAGAAACTCATCAAAAGAATTTAGGCAGGTATTCTTTCATATATGATATATATATCCTGAGATACCAGATATTAATTTAAAAATAATTTATCTGGAACAGTATTCTAAGATGATACTTAACTTAAAATGGTGCAGCTGAGTATGATGAAAAACTACATCTGGCAGCAAGGCCTCTGATTGGGAGATTGGAGGTTTTGAAGAGTGTGGGACCACTTCTTAATTGTGGTTGTTCCAAGGTCCACCTTAACCCAGGAAAATAGTGAAACCCAAAACAAAAATAAAGCACTAAAAGCATAAGTAAAATAAAGCACTAAAAGCATCAGAGTAAAATGACCAACAATACTTATTTATAGCAAAATAACTAGCAATACATTTTATGTGTAGTTGAAGCCATACAATTACATTCAAAATATATTTAGTTGAAACTATAAGATTGTTCAAAATATTTAGATTTTAGCATTAAATAACCCCTATAGGTTGATATGCTACTAAACAAAATCAAACAAGCAACATGAAAGAATTCTTTCATGACATCAGTTCATATAAGTTGGTCTACTGCTAGGTCAAGGGTGACCCAAAAGCTCCTTTTTCTTTTGCTGCTACTTTGCAGTAGGGATGGGCACAACTCCTATCCCATGATTTCTCCACTTACCCTTCTCTTTGTTGTTGAGTGCTCAGCAGAGAGGTGTCAAGTACCATTTTTAAAGTCTTTGGTATGACCTGGCTGGGGATCAAACCTGCAACCTCCTGCAACATAAGTACCACCGTTGCGCTATGGCCAGTAGTTCATATAATATGCCACAATTTCTTAAAGAATTCAAACTGTATTCCAAAATATAACTTCAACAAAACTACAATATAAAACACACGTATCACTGCCTCTAGTAATCATGTCCCTGTGTACGTACGTACGTACATACATACATACACATGCACACACACAAAAGCTGAGTATCATCTACCATGTATTCAGTTGTGAAAGCAGAATGACATATATTATTACTCTAAAGCTCAAAAAAAATTTAAAGTTTAACATTAAATGACCCATAAGGAGTTGATATGCCATTAAACAAAAAAAAGAAAAAACTTGAAATTCTGAACCAGGATTTGTTCAGTGGATTTCAGACACTTTTGATTTTAATTTGTATAGTTTATGATGTTTTACTGCTGCTAGGAATTGTGATTTTAATGTTTAAATTGTTCACTTTTTAATTGTTCTGCTAATTTTGGTCCCCAAAAATAAAATTTTCTTTTTGCATGGGATAGGTTAAGAATCCAAACCAATCCCAGACTTAAAATTTAAGTAAAGGAGTAGAAGTTATAAATCTACCATTTGTCCATGCATTGAATACTGCTTCCACATCTGTTTTATATTTTGAGATTCTTAGCAAAATTCAAAGAAGGGTTTATAATGTAACTAGCAGTATAACCCAGTGTTGCTCGGGTGTAATAAAAGTGTTAAAACTAATCTGTGGTCCTGGAGCTTAGACTCTTTGGGTGTTGGCACGAAAAGACTAAAAAGCAATAGTTGTTTCCAGTTAAAGCGAAACCATAGACTGAAAGAAAAATGAATGTATGTAAGTCAAATTTTGATTTCCTGGTATCGATATCAAATAAGTTTTTTTCATCGTAAACTGAATTTTGAAGGCTAAATAAGTCCTCTGAGTAAATGGTATCATGGCTGAGGTTAAAAACTACAATTATACTTAGAGCCAAACCCAAAGCAAAAACTAAAAAGAGCTGAAAAACTGGTTTGATCAGACCCGGTATCTTGCTTTTTTTTATATATATATATATATATATATATATATATATATATATATACCGATTTTCTGCACTATTGTAAGAACTGCAACCTTGAAACTTCTGAATATCGTTTTTTATGTCTTTGTCTATGATTGTATCAAATTTGATTAAAATCGGACCACTCCTTCTATAACCCAAATTTCTCAATTATCAATTTTCAATATTTATTGGGGGTACCTCGACACAAAACTTAGCTAAGAACACTCGCAGATGCTTATAGTACAACGATGACCTTCTTTATAGAAGGTCATGGTACAACTGTGTAAATTTTCAAGAAAATTGGTTCAGCTGTTTCGGAGTCTATAGGTAAAGGATACACACACACACACAAAGTTCCATTTATAAATAAGTTTAGATTTAGATAGATTGATCCTGAGCAAGCATCTTAACCAGTTACTTCTCACTGATGTGACATCTTTGTATTTTTTACAAATATTTACATGCCAAGTATTCTCATGATTTTTTTTTTCCCTAGGGGGCTTGACTACTTTAAGTGTGCTACCAGATTAGCAACTAGAACTAGCTAGATGCAACTGCCACTTCTATTCTAACAGTTTTTCTGACACTGTGGGGCATGCTTTCGATTTCTTGCTTTTCTGGCACTTACAATCTTCAAAATTTTAAAGGCAATGTCAACTGCCATCTTTAGTTTTCTGAATCCTCTTCCTTAATTATCTTTTCCTCACCCTAGTCTTCTCATTCTTTTTCATTCCCTGTTATAGGATACAAACTCCTATATTTTATGATTAATAAGTGAAGCATAAACAAGAAACATCTACAAATAAATCTTACTAAATTCAGTACATACAAATTATGTACAAACAGAGCTTCAAATTAAGTGTTTTCTGGAATCTGATTGGATATGAGAAGTCATGTGATGTGCTTTCTAAGGTCTGCATAGGTTGAACTCCAAATGACCTGAAAAAGAGTCAGTCTTGGATTACTGAATACATTCCTGTACAAATCTCAGATAGGATTTGTAGCCAAACATAAGTCATTAAAACTGCTCACCAGAAAAAACAAGGGCAGTCATCAAGTAGATCTCTAATGATGAACAAGATTCTGTCAACACACATTACAATGGCAGAAAAGAATGAAATGCTATTGACTAGATCATACATTATCATGACAACACGTCAGAGCAATAATTTTTATATCTTGAAAAACATAAAAACCTCTGATGAAAATAAGGCATGTCTTCTCTTTTGAGCATCGTATTTATAATTACTACTACCACACACAACCAGCCAGCATTTCAACAGTGAGTGCCACACACACACCTTGGAGTACATACCATTTCTTTTCTTCACTTACAAAAAAAACACTTTGAATTTTGCAGACAGATTTCTGATAAATCATTATGAACAATCAAAATTTGATTTTGCATGGCTGTGACAAAGAACAATAAAAATTAATATGTAAATACACGTACTTGCCTGTATAAATGTTAATGTGATATTTAGCTTAGTTTTTTTTTCCTTTTTCGTGAAAATCATTTCTTTGTGTTGTTTATAATTTTGTGTGTTTTATGGGCATGGCACGTGGATTTTATTTTTTCCACCAAATCCAGGAATTGACCCCCACTCTGTAACCTCCTGTCCTACTGTCATTATCGCATTACTTGGGATGAAATGATTAATATATATATATATATATATATATATATATACTCCGACTGACACCAAATCGGTCGAGTTTCGATCCCGGCCAGAAGCAAGTGGACATGTCTGGCCACACTGATGAGCTGTGATACAGCGAAACAGGCTTGTATGTGGATGACCTAATATATATATATATATATATATATATATATTTGTGTTTGAGCAATACATTTCATAGAGTAAACAGATATACAGATTCTCAGCAGAAGTGCAAAGAAGCAATACTTTGATAATGGGTAGATGCACAAGATATCCTCATCCAAACATGCAGAGGTTTGGTGATGTTTGGTGCTAACTTCTTGATTGTATGCCCCTAAGATTCTAGCAGGAGAGGGTCTTTAGGGCCTAGTATTGAGAAATGAGCGAAAGGGGGATATTTTAAATATTTAAAAAGTTAAAAAACAGATGAAACATGAAATAAATACTTTACTTGAGTAATATAAACTAAAATTTTGTTTTACTCTTTGAGTGGATGTCCTCCTGATATGAATCCCTTAGGCCATAGCATCCAAAGCACAAGTATCAATCTATGGCTAAAAAATCACGTTACTTTTCATATTGAGAATTTTTACACTGTTGGATATTTTATTGGTAAAGGGAGACAACTTGATTTTTCTTGCACTACACTCATAGCAACTTTTTCTTCTTTTCTTCTTATTTTTGTTGGTTTTTATTGCAATAATTCTGTTTTTACATTCTATCATCATTAAGTAAGCATTCAAAATTCATGTGGACATTTAATTTAAAAAATTGAAACAACTTCAGATTCTTATGTCATGATTATCTTTTAATTTTACCTTGACATCTCTGATAAAAAAATTCAAAAGAAGTATGATTGTGTAATATATATAGTGGATTCTCTTATTGTGAACAATAAATGAAGGCAAAAAATGGTTGGTGCTTTTCATTTTAGACTTATGCATGCTTGCTTTGTGTAATTGTGAATAAAATCTGGTAAGGGGAAGATATTTCATTTGTGCTTTCTTGAGTGTTATACTAGCCCAGCCTTGCTGTAGGCAGCAAAGCCAGATGAAATTTGTTGAAGCAGGATTTTGATGGCATCTCAGCTTCAGAGCTTAAGGAAGTTGATCACAGTTCTTCAGTCTACTGTCTTCAAAATTCTTCGACTTAATTAGACATGTCTTATACCACTCCTTTCGGTTTTTCATACTTGGACTTCCCAGGTTTTTAGATAAAAGTTGAGACATTTCAAGTTGTCTTTCAATTTCTTTGTAGTGTAAGAGTGAATGTCCAACTGAACACTTGGAGTTTGGTAGTTGTCCATACAGCACTTTTTTTGGAAGCCTATGCTCATTCATTCTCACAACCTGACAAGCCCGCCTAAATTGTATCTTTGCTAGAATAAATAAATATATATATATATATATATATATATATACACACACACACACACACAGGGTGTCCATAAAGTTCGCGTGCACTTTAAAAATTTATAACTTTATTTATATTTGTGATAGAAATAATCTGTAAAAAATGTTATAAAGTTTAATGTACCTTGCTTTAAGTATAGTTATTGAATAATTCTTTACTACAAAATTTGCAACAAAATTGAAAAGTTAAATACAAATCATTGAGCCAATAGTTTAAAAATAATTTTTTTAGAGTTGTTTTTTTTTTGTGTGTGTGTGCATGTATACAAAGTCATTTTTAAGTATGCCATTTTCTGTTATATTAAAAGGTCACATGTTTCATTGTTTCTTGCCCTTACAGTAAAAAGTTTGGGCAATTACGTCAA
Source organism: Ascarosepion bandense (assembly GCA_037127315.1). Lineage (NCBI taxonomy): Eukaryota > Metazoa > Mollusca > Cephalopoda > Sepiida > Sepiidae > Ascarosepion > Ascarosepion bandense. Next base: position 248,529 of record JBBBDQ010001607.1, read on the forward strand.
TTCTAGTCACCCATATTTAGCTGTCATCAGTCATTCACACCTTGCTCAGTTTGCATCTCACTGATTAAGAAATACTTTTATTCTAAATTTAATGCTATAAACAAGTAATACTTGTGTAAATAATATTAATTTAACTTTAAATTTACTAATTTTCCAAAAATAATGTCACAGATGTATAGTTTAGTTTTGCAAGATTTTTAAAACCAAGAATTAACTTTTGTTTGGAAATTTGTCAATAGCTCAAAAATGGTTGAAAAATTGAAATATTTTTTAAAAATGAAAATTTTCAATCAATATAATTTTTATTTGAAATACATCAAAGTATTTTACTTAACTGGAAATAGTAAATTTAATCATTTAGCTTTTAACTAAAGCTAAAATAAAAGTTTCAAGAAAATATTTTTATCTTTAAAAATTCAATTTAAAAGTTAGGTATCGCAAATGAGTGGAGGTCAGTCCGTTTAGGTGCCATACGTGATACACGCTTGGGCGATCATGTCTCGAAAGAGACATGACTGACTGGGCAGAACATTATCCCGCAGTAGGTTGCCATTGCTTTCTGCGGTAGACTGGTTGCCGACCAAGGCTATAGAACCCAATCTGTCCTGCTATTTAACCCATAACTGGAAGGAATAGACGGATTAATACCTTTCCCAAGGGTATTTGCGCATAAGTGAATACAATGGATTCAGCTGGAATTTGAACTCAGCTCCCCGGTTTCTCGTTCCGAGCCGATATCCACTGTACCACAACGCACATTCTTTTCTTTTTCTGTTTTTATATATATATAAAATCTGGGCTCCCTCATATGTATGTATGTTTAGGCAGCATATCTTCATTCAGGCATGTTTCATTAAATATAGACATGTCTATTTATTTTTAAAGGCGCTGTATTTTTTGTTAACCTAAGTATTTTCGATCTCTTCTGAGATAAACCTCAGGTGAATTGTGAAGACAAACTTAATGTAACTGTAATTGTTGTGATAATGATTTTGCAAACACGCGTGAATGCACTCAGCTATTCCCAGTGTAAGGAGGATAACCAGATCACTCTCGCTCTCTTCACACACACAAACAAACTGCAGGAACTGTGAAATTCAAAGTCGTGAGAAAATAGAATCCTTATATTTGTCAACTTAAAGATCAATGAATGAATTAAACTATTCACTTGAATGGAGTTTTGAAAATGTTTTTGTTTCAAATTAATGTTTACTAACAAAGAAGCTTTTCTCTTTTTAATGGCTAAAAATTGATTTAAATATGGAAACAATCTTCTCTGAACGTAAATCCAGTTTTAATTGAGAAATTTGTGCGTAACTTTCAAGCAATACTAAAAAGGATTCTAAGTTAAAAAAAAACAAAAACTTTTTTCTATTTCAGTGGTAAATTACGGAGAGTAGCAGCACAATTTACACCATACAGCTGGACAGATTATGAATGGCGACCAACAAGTAGTCTTAAGCGATGGCTGGCTATGTTAGGGGTGATTGCTATCGTAAGATCATTTTATTAATTTACTTTGTCCTTTGTGATTGTTTTTCTTTTTGTTAAAAGAAAATTTTCTGAAGTTCTTCATTTTGTTGTCAGTTGAACACAAAACTGATTTCATGAGTACAGCTTCAAATTCAAACCAAATCACGTGATATAACGCTTATTAGAATTGCTTGTTTAACTTACCCTATTTTTCAGTGTATAATAATTTCTTTTCTCTCAAAACCAGATTGTCATCTGTTGGGACCCCTAGGCTAATACAGTTATAATGCCCCCACCACAGAGCCACCCTGTGACTCACCTGCACCCATCTTGAATATTTTTAAACAAGATATATTTTAGTGAAATTTGCATAGCTTGAAGTAAAATTTATTGTAAATTCTTTAAATAAACTAGAATAGCTATCTTTTGTTTGTCAATAAAAACATTTTTGAAGAAATACCATTATTTTACTATTTATTGCACACCAAGTTAGTGCATATTTCAACATAACTGTAGTAAAAAAAAAATAATTTTTTTTATAACCAGCATTATAACAATAAAAGAAACTAAACACCAGTTTGTCATATTGATATCATTTTGGTTCATGAAAGTATTTAGAAGTTTAACATATAGAAAATTAAAATCACTACTTTATAAAGATTTCTAAGATTTAAACATTCTGAACTAAAATCACATTAAAATATTCTTTTCCTTGCAAAGTTAAATAAATATAAGTTTGTCATATTGATATAATTTCAGTTTATGAAACTATTAGAAATAACATTTAGAAAATTAAAAACATTGCTTTATAAAAGTTTGAGTGGCCCTAAGCTTCAGACTATACTAGCCTAAAGGATAATCTGGCCCTATATTACCATATTTCTCAGTTTTGAATAATTTGTCAAAGAATACTAGTGTTCAACTAGTGATCCATTCCTAGTTAAATGTTTTTATTTATTTATTTATTTAATCATTTCTCTCCAAGCAAGACAGTAATGCCACTGGTATGCAGAGGGACTACATAAGAAGAGAGACTACATATAGATTGGGTTAGAAAAGGATGAGAGTGCTGGTGTGAAGAGAGTTACATGAAAGTAAAGTGCGAAGAACAAGATTCAGCGGGTATCGAAAAAAGGATAAAAAATGATGCAAATCAAGATAAGAGATGACTATTGACATTGCATTCAAACTTTTGGAGATTATAGCTATCAGGAAAGCAAGTATATGGAAGGGAGTTCCACAAATGGGAAGTGTGAGAAAAGAAGCTGTTATAGTAGAAGAGGTGGTTACATCTAATTATTTTGACAGTAAAAGGGTGGGACCTTGTTGCCAGTCTAGTTGCTCGTGTAAACTCATGTAGAGAAGGCACCAGGGAGCTAAGCTCATCGGAGCAGAAACTGAAAATACTTTTAGAAGAGATGAGTGAAGCCACATCTCATCAGTGAGAAAGTGACTGGAGTCAAGCTGCCAGGTTGGGATTGGATTACATTACTGAATCATAATTTGATTACTTATAATCAGGTATACAAATTACAATAACATTTTAAAAATGAGTCACACTCTGTTGGCATGAGGTTAACATGTAATACTCACAAAAATTGATACAGACATACATAATAATAATGGCCACTTGTATTTAAGGATAGGAGCAGCTTGCTAATCTCCATTGCAGACACTTGCTCAGAAACAATTGAGTTAGTTCAACACCCACAGAGCCCACCTGTGGTTTATACTGCAACTATGCTCAGTGAACCTCTTTTCGGGAGAAAGTGTGTTATCTGGTCTGAACACAACAATCTGAACATCAGTCCAAACAAGGCCGGGATGCTCAAATCCTCAGTCACGATGACTTGTGACTTCAAACTAGCACATCCATCAACAGCTCCTCAAAAGAGCCACCGATGGTTGTGGTAATATAATTAATATATTAGATGGCCATGCTACCCAAATTCACTCACAAGGCTTGGGTTAAACTGTGGTATGGTTTTCAGGCACTTTCCAAAGGTGCTGCTCATTGGGATCTCCTCCTCCAGACCGATAACATCAAGAAGTCACTTCCTGACAAATCGACCATGGTGAGATTTGAACCTGAGCTTCATGGTCAGACGAACGTTCTAACCACTCAGCAACACACCCACCCATACATACATACATACATACATACCAATGCCATAAAATGAATAGGTGAGGTCTATATAAACAACATAGAATTATTAATGAGAAGGAACTTCTACTCAGCTTTTTCCCCAGAACTGATGCATTTTGGAATTAACTCCCAAGAGGGTGCTTTCTAAATCACAGCATTCTTAACCTCTTCAAGTTCATGATCAACTGTTATCTATCCTACATATCCTCAAAATGTGTGCCTCTTGCGCCATCCCTTTATGTGCTTAAAACAACCTCATTTATTAGAAGTTTAACATATAGAAAATTAACCTCTTCAAGTTCATGATCAACTAGGGCCACTCAAGTTTTTATAAAGCAATATTTTTAATTTTCTAGATGTTATAATTTCTAAATAGTTTCATAAACTGAATTTATATCAGTATGAAAAATGTTAGCTTGAGTGACTCTTGGACCATATATTGGATGAACAATAATAAAAGAAAAAAAAATGCATCCATTAACCAAGATGAAAATAAAGTGTGGTGCCCGTTGATATTTGGTACATCCTTACATTCGCTGAGGCTAATTCTGTATTCTTTGTTCATGTTATATATTCAACTCTCTCTGAAATGATGTGTCTTTATTTCAGTTCCTCCTTGCAGAGCTGAATACATTCTACATAAAGTTTGTTTTATGGATTCCACCTGAACATTATCTCTGTTTGGGTCGACTCGTAATGTTTCTCTTCATGGGAGCTGCAGCCATGAGGGAAGTTTTTCAGTATCTGGATGATCCGTAAGTTAATCTGTTAATTCTTTTTTTTATTCTTTTTCTTTGCCATCTTTTCATTCTTCTCACATCCCCATTTGGGGAAAGAAAAAAAAAGAAGAGAAGAAATTGTGTCAATGCTTTCTTTCGTGCTTTATTGAGCAGAATTGTTTGGTTGTTTGTATCTTTAGCATTTCAGAAAAAAAAACACCTTGTATTATTCGCTGTTGACAAAAAAAAAAAGATAAACCACCATACTGCGCTGAGAAGAATCCCACCCACCCTCAAAAGTAATTTTAACATTTCAGCTAGAAAATTGGAATAACAGATTGTCAGACAAAACACTGGTAGAATATTGATTTTTCTATTAATTGCAATTGACATTCATTGATCGATCAGCTAGTGTTACTGACAGTTGAAATTTATAAAATCTTTTTCTTAAAGATTTTTTCAGGAAATCAGATTTTGCAAGTCCACTAAATATTTTTGTGCTTTATTAGTGGGAATATAGGAATCTCCTTCCAAACTTTTTGTTTTTGATAGAGTGAAAAGTTAACAGCTTAATTATATCATTAATTTTTCTTCTAATTACATGTGCTACCCATTTTTATTGTTGCTGCTTTTGGAAGTCTTCAAGTGATGTAGGTTTTGTTATTTACTAAAGCTCTTTAGAATTTTGTGGTGCCAATTTATGATAATGGCAATATTAGCCCTTTTCCTACAAGGAAACATTCAGCATTTCTTGACTGGGCAGCCAGTATTGCTTTCAATTGAAATTTATGAAATATTTCTTTTAAAACAATTTTTCAGGAAAATAGGTTTCTCAAGTCCAGTAACTATCATCACTCTTTATAGTATTGATGGGGATTTCCTTCCTGAGCTTTTGTTTGAAGTAGTGTGGAATGTTAACATTTTGATTTTTCTCTTCAAGTTATGTTCTGTCCACTTCAGTTGTTGCTGCTGTTGGTAGTCCTCAAGCAATGATACAGTTCTTTGTGATTCTGCAGTGCCAGTTCACAATGTTGAAAGAATGATATCCTCTGCCAAGGCTTCACCTGCTGAAAGCCATTTCTAACCATTGGTCTTAGAAAGCAGTTGACAGTTTAGATATTTCTGAATGGGTCTGGCATTATGCATGGCATTCATACGAAACTCTCACTTTGGTAAACATGACTCGTCTTTTCAGGTTGTTTTGATTTTGTAGTAATTTGTAGTGTTAGGAAAAACTAGCTCTGGTACAGCCTATTTTATGTTAAATAGGGTTTGATCAAGGATAAGATTTATAGGATTCATTTGTTTAAAGCCACTTTTTGAGAAAATGGTTGTAGACAAATAACAGTTTAGATATTTCTGAATGAATTGGATACCAAGAAATGGTATCCATATGAGAGTCAAGATCCGATGATGCTATTTGAGAACATGACTTTCAGTTTTAGGTCAATATTTTGGTTTTGTAGCATCTTAAATTCTTCAACAAAAAGTACTTCAAAGACAACCTATTTTGTGTTCAACTTTCTTATATTAAATTTGTTGTAAATAATCCATACATTGAAGTATTTAACACGTTATTGTGAGGAATTTCTTTTCTAAGTTTTTTTTGGGGGTTTTGGTAGTATGAAATGTTAAGAACTTGATGATATTTTCTACAAACAATTCTAGAATGCACCTTTAGAATGATGTTAAAATGAGAATGATATTCAGAAATATGATGAAATGGGTGTAGGAGAAAAAAACCATTGAGAACAATTGATGGAGAACTCCACAACTTCTATATTATATTGGGTCGTCTGGAAAGTTCATGCCAACTTTTAAAGGAAATTAAAACACAAAGCAAAATTATGTCATTAAATATTTATTCAACTAAATATGAACCATTTTGTTGCATAACTTTTCTCCATTTTTTCCTTCAACTTTTATCTTCCCAGAATTTCAGTGGTTTCTTAGAAAAGAACTCATTAAAGTGATTTTTTTATGTTATCCAAAGAATTAAAATTTTTACCATTAAGATTATTTTGCAAGGATATGAATAATGAAAATTCAAAAGAGTGATATCTAGTGAATAGGACAGGTGGGGTAATGAATTCCAGCCAAGCTGCAACAACTTTTGGTGGGTTGCCAAAGAAATATGAAGTCTGGTATTATCATGATGGAAAACAGCACCTTTCCTGTTTGCTAATTCTGGGAAATTTTTCTTGAATTGCTGTCTTTAATTTATTCAGTTGTGAGTAGTATTTTTCAGAATCAATTGACTGGTTACTTCACAGAAGCTCATAGTACAGGATTCCTTTCTTGTTCCTCCAGATGCACAGTATGACTTTCTTAAGATGAAGACCTGCTTTTGGGAAAGCTAAAGTTGGTTCATGTTGCTTACTTCAGGATCTTTTTCAATTAACATTGTTGTAAATAATCTATTTCTCATAACCTGTGACAATTGCTTTGAAAAGGGTGCATTTTTATTGCATTTATACAGCAAATCAGAGATAAAAATGTGATCCAAAAGATTCTTTTCACTCAGATCATGTGGTATCCAGATGTCATAGTGAGTTGCATACCTAAGCTTCAAGTGCTCATGGATGGTAGATTTTGATAAATTTTATGTTTCTGCCAATTTCTGCATTGTGTAATGTGGGTTATTTTCAATGAATGTCTTGATTTGCTAGTCATCTGTAGTGGGGGATGGAGGTCGTCTGCATGTCGTTCTTCAATAAGGCTACAATCACCAACTTTAGGCTTAGCAAACCACTACCATACAGTTTGTCAGCTAAAGCATCTTCACTATACTGAGCACATATCTTTTTTATTGCTTGCAAGTATTTTTACCTTTATGATGATAAAAATGCACCTTATAACCTATTTTCATAATGATGTAAAATTGACACGAATTACGTTGTTTTCAAGTTTATTTCTCTAGAAATTGTTTTGATGTGTGCTCTAATTGGAAATGAAGCATATTATATCTGTTGATAAATTTGACGTGTTCTAATGTGAACAACTAAAAATTGGCATGAATTTTCCAAACATCCCAATACTTTCAAATTTTTTCTGTCTGAGGCAAATTTCCTTAGCCTAGTGGGGCCAAAACCTCATAATCGGGTCTCTGGCTTTCTTTTAGCAATCTGAGTTACCTTTAGAAAACTTCAAACTGAACCCTTTATTTAATCAGGGGTAGACTGTTCTCATTTCACTGACCATATCTGGGGATATCTCATCTAGTTCTTATTTTTAGTACTACTCAGTTATTGCTTACCTTGTTTCCACTGAGTCCAAGTACACACTGCCTGAACCAGGGATTGAACTCAAAATTACAGTCACCAAATGTACATTTACAGGAGTAGACTGTTCTTGTTTCACTGCTCATGCTTAGGAATATCTCCTCTAATTCTTATTTTTAGTACTGCTCAGTTATTGCTCACTTTGTTTCTACTGAGTCTATGTATGTGCCACTCACAAGACACTAACCAAGACAATTAAGTATTGATACATGAATTTGGTGGCACAGTTATTGTGAGTTCAATCCCTGGACCATGTAGTATAGACTCAGTAGAAACAGGATTAGTAATAACTAAAAATAAAAAAGTAATAATAATTAAAAGTAATGTCAATCGATATCTTTGGTCTTAATTTCTGTTCTTTTATTTTTCTCTTTTCTTAATAGTTTTTTTTTTTCCTTATCTTCTCAGTAACTCCTTGCATCTTAGCAGCTTTATTACCTTGCTAAGAGTGAAATAATTTAAAAAAAATAAAAATAACACTAACCAGTACTTAAAAAAACAAGAGATATCCCTAGACATGGTGAAATGAGAACAATCTACTCCATAGATTAAGTAAAGGGTTTGGTTTGAAATTCCCTAAAGGCTACTCAGATTGGCAGATACCTAAAGAAGGCCAGAGTGTATAGTGGTCAAAATGTGTTAATTCAATGATGAGGGGATTCAGTCAGTCAGTTAAGTGTCGTACGTGATACACATATGGGCAATCATGTCTCTAAGAGACCTGACTGATTGAGCAGGATATTTTCTCACAGTAGATTGCCATTAGGGCATTGGTCAAATGGTAAATAATGTTTGACTTAGTTATATAAAACTGAAATTAACTGGTCTGATTCTTACAGAAGAAAAACAGACAGGAATAATTTTTGAGAGAATAATTTTTTTTAGATAAGTTTTTTTTTTTTCATTCTAGAAGGAAGGTGTTTTGTTCAAAAGTATTTGCGTGTAAGTGAATGCAATGAATTCAACAGGAATTTGAACTTGATTCTCTGATTTCTTGTTCTGAACTGGTATCCAATCAACCACAATAGTGTGATTTCTTTTTGTTTGCTCCACAGTTTTGTATTAAGTTGTCATTCTTCCTAGACTGGTTGCAACCCAAGGTTAGTCAACCTGACTATTTAACCCATATCAGGGAAGGTGGAATGGAATCATGCCTTTCCCAGTAGCATAGTGAGAAAGTAAATATAACAGACTAAGCCAGGATTTGAACCCTGCTTGCAGATTCTCTCTTTCTATAGCAGTAAGTGTTAATTCCTCCAATGCCAGGAGATTAATCAGCTTAACAGAACATTTTTATTTTGTAGCTGGAAAAACAAAATTAAAGATTTTTCTCATTAATTTGAAAACAATTTTTCTGAGAACAGGTTACTTCCTGAATGCTTTAAAATTAAAATCTTCACCAATTTTATCCAATTAAGATCTTTACTAATTTGAGAGCATCTTTCTTGATTATATATGTGTGCAAGGCTGAGTGGTTAGAATGTTTGCATTCCTAAAATGAGGCACAGGGTTCAAATCTCACCATGTTCGATTTGTCAGGAAGGTGACTTCTTGATGTTATTGGTCTGTAGCACCTTTGGAAAGTGCTTGAAAACTAAGCCAAAGATTAATCCAAGTCCTGCAAGTAAAATTCAGTAGATGGAATTGTTCTATGGTTGTGCTAGCATGCAGTCACAAGTCATCGTGACTGAGGGTTTGAGACTTGCTGGCCTTGCTCAAACTGTTGATAAGAGCTGATTATGTACTTGCTCTCTCAGAAACTGTAGTTAAGGTGCGCTCAGCATAGTTGCTTTATAGACAACAATTGGGTTCTGTGGGTATTGAACAAACGCAAGTGTGCCTGAGCAGGCATCTGCAACAGTGGGTGGTTAACCACCCTAGTAGATTCATATTCTCAAAAATAATTAGCTAACCATTATTTTCATTATTGTTTTTATTTTTTGAGGGTCTTTAGCTTTTGAAATTGTCATTGTATGACTTAACCTTTTATAGTCTCTATGTGATATTTCATCACAGCTAAAAATAGAAAAATTTTCTTTCTTTTTTTTTAACTGCCAAAATCTGTATGAAAAAAGAAGTAGTGTTCCCTTAGTCACTAAAAAAGGCCGTAGGGCCTACGTTAAACCAAGTAAAAACAGTTTCCAAATCTCATTACCGTTTGCACAGTTTATTTTTTAAAAGAATTCATGACTGATACAATCAAGTGGGGTGGGTTAAATAAAAAAAAATACTACAAACAATCATAACACAAAGAACATTTATGTACTGTGTCACACATCACAATTTAACAGACACCAAACAGAACATGTCTGTAAATTTATTACCAACATATAATTATGTAAAAAAAAAAAATGTCTCAACTGTTGTTTTCTATTTTCCTCACATTTTCAACATTAACCCTGAAGATTCCTCTGCTACAATTTGGGTCCTGGAATATGACAGTAAACTGCATCCGGCAGCAAGGCCTCTGACTGGGAGGTTGTAAGAAGCATTGAACCTCTTCTTAATTGCTGTTGTTCCCAGGTTCACTCTGACCCAGAGTTGTAGCACCTGTTGCTATGGGCAAATAGTTAACCCCTAAACAAGGGTCAAAGCACTATGAAAGTATAAAAATAGACTTTTATAGAAATATATACATAAAAATATTCTTTTATAGAATAATATATAAGGAAAAATATTACCAGAAATACATTTTTGAAGAAAAAAAAAATTATTAGCAGCAGTACATTTTTTAATACAAAACTATTTGTAAAATAAAAAAAATTTTCATCCAAATCTGACTAAATCAACCTTCTCAATCGAACATTAAAAAAATATCTTAAAGCCCCACCTTTTTGGCATTAAATAACCCACAGAGGTTGATATGCTGTTAAACAAAACTCAAACTCTGCTACAATTTGGAGATTTATAGTTACTTACATTTACTTGTTATGCTTTTTCTTTTACTCCTACAACCAAAACCCCAACACTCATAATAGTAGAAACCTGTACTAATTTGCAGCTGTAGTGACATACACTACCAATTTCTTCATATCATATAAATTGCTTCTCTCTTTGTCTTTCTCTTTTTTTTTTTCTTTTTTTTTTAGGATGTGCAAAAAATTTGGCCGTCAATCCTGGCTGATTGCTGCTATCATCATAACTGAATTTCTAATCACCATTCGTTTTGACTGGGACACATTCAGCAAACCAATTCCCCACACGGTTGCTTGTGTTTGGCTCTTGGGTTTGGTTTTTCTCCTTTTATGGACATTTTGGAAGTTCTATATTAAGCGTGATGTCAAAAATGATATTCCTAAATTAAACCACAGTAAATAAAACAATTCATATTTTTCAAGTTGCACACACCACGAATCAAGTCACATGAGACACAACCACAATTCAGTCCATTGACTGCCAAATGAAAGTGAAAAATTGCAGCAGTGAATGTCTGTATAAATAATTGAACCTTTTTTTTTTCCTTTGTTTTTCTTGGGTGATTGTTATAACTTGTTTTGTTTCTTTATCAATTTTTTTTACTTTTTTTTTTTTTTCATAAAAAAAAAACAAACCTCAAACAGTTTTCCCATTCCCTAAATTTAATACAAAACAAAATTAAAAACAGGAGGAAAGAAAAGTAACTGTTGTTTTAGTCTATAAAGAAAAAGACACTATTTCCAGTTTTTAATATTTTTTGTTTATTTCTCGTTAAGATTTTTATAAGAAAATTGTTTGAATCCAGTAAACAGTAAAATAATTTGGTATTTTTACATCATTTAATTTATAAATGCTTTTTTTGATAATGAATGACTTGTAAATTTTTTTTGTAAAGCTGTTATACCCATTATTTGTTTTTAGCTGACCTATTTTTCTGGTTGTCTGTCTTGTAAGTAAAAATGGCTTTATTCAACTCAAAAATATGTATACATATTACTAGGTTTAATTACTGACATTGTGTCTGTTTTATCTGAAAGAGGAATTATTTAAGGGGAATAGCCCTTGTTCCCCAAATACATCTGTATATATAACAATGTCTCGGTTATAACCGGGAGAAATAACAATTCAAAGGGAATAACACTCATTCCACAGTCACATGCATTTATACAACAGTCTCTTTGGAATCTGGCCTATAATTTTACTTTTGATAGAAAAGGCTTGCCAGTTGTCATGGTGAAAACTCATTGGAGACCATAACAAAATTTTGAGATAAAGATTTTTTTTTTTTTTTTTTTTTTCATATTTAAAGAGTAAAAAATGAAATACACTGTTTACATTAACAGGATTTTGACAGATGAAAAATATTTTTCTTCCTGTTACTCTATTTTTTGTCCACATTTAATAAAAAAAAAAATACATTTTTTTTTGTATGACAAAAGGAAAAGAACAAAAATTCCACAAAATCATTATTGCAAAGATACAATCCAAAATTTTCTTTTGGTCATAATTATATTGATGAATAATTATCATTTATACATTGATTTGCTGGGATGAGTATCCTCATCTTGGTTGTTATCATCTATCACAAGAATAAATTAACAAGAGAATTAACTGATATGTGATATCCTCTAACGTGGACGGTTAAATCAGAATCTATCCCGATGGTTTGAATAAGTGGTAATTTTCTAAGCGCAGCTTAGATGTGGCACAAGGCCGAAAGTAGAGAGCACCCAGTGAAGATCGACCTCACTACTCAATGGTAATAGGTTTTAGCAAGACATGCTTGCTAAACATTACACCACATTGGGGGGTTCAATGGTTTGTATAAATGTTTGGTTCCAAATTCCCAGAACATTACCATCCTTGAAAGACACTTGAATGAGACCAGATGTTACAATGACTGAAATATTGTGACTATAACAACCAAGATAGGGATACTCATTTTAGTCATTCAACATATAACATTTAATAAAATGTTCTGCTTTGAAATGATCTTTTTGTACATTCTGCAATTTTAATTTATAAGCTTTTTATTTGAAAAAAAAAGTCTTTGACCATTATTTATATTTATGACATTGCCTTTTTTTGGTTGGTACTGTTTGGGTTTTGAATCAAGGAAATCCTTAAAAATCTTTTGTAAAATCCAGTATTGGTCCCCTACCTTCTCACTTCAAGAAAGAATATTGTGATATGATTTTTATTTTAGATATTTATGATTTAATGGAAAGGTTTCATGAAAAAGATTTAAAGTTTGAAAAAAAATAGATTGTCAGTAAATCTTATCCAGATCCAAGATAAAATAGAAAAATGAACTATAGAAATAAAAACTTGAAATTATAGCAACTGAAAATACATATCTGAAATTATATTCTTTTATATATATATATATATATATAGAATCTTAACTGGGAGGAATCCTTGTGAATCTCCATTGATTTATTATGATTCTGATGTCCTGTGACATTTTTTACAGCCTAGTCACATTAAAATCTTTTTTTAAACAAGATAAGTAACATCAATGTTGTTTTATTTACATTTGTATTCATACATGATAAGAACAGATGACTCAAAACAATTCTTTTATGTTTTGTTATTGTCTAATTACAATCATTTTGATATCTCAACACCCTCTGAGATGCCTTTGAATGTAGAACAAATATCCTCTCCCAGGATACCTCTACTAAACTAGTAAAACATATATATATATAAAAAATTAATACAAGTAAAAGGTTTGTCACTTAGTTGATTGTTACCTTCAGCATCTCAATTTCAGAGTTTCATAAACTTTCTAGGATCACTCTGTCCACTTGTCAGTGTGTATGTATATATATATATATATATATATATATATATATATATATATATACACAAATAAATAGATATAGTAATTAAAAATACCTATGTTTACAAGAAATTATCTGTAGTCTCTATATACATGTATTTTACAGGCCATCTTTGTAGCATACAAGTAATGGAAAATGCAAAAAAAAAGATAATTTCCTCCCTTTTCCGTGTGTCTGTAGTGGCTGCGTTCAGTAAATTTTCATTTTGTTCTGTTGAATGGCATTTACTAAAACCAAGTGATTTTTCCTTCACTTTGTTGAAAAAGCTTCATGTTGATTTGACGTTTTTGTTTTGCCTGATTATCTCCCTTGAATAACTCTTGCTGAAAAAAATTTCTTTTCACAAAACTATTCAGCATTATCTTATTAATTAAAAAAAATCTATCATCCTTTTTAAAACATAAAAGAAAAAAACAGTTGTGTGGGTACTATGGCTTTATTATATTTTAATTTTCAGACTGAAATAACTGAAAATATGCTCAAAATTCTATATTTAACATATAAAATACAAAATAAAATAATTTTATATTAAAAAATACTGAAAGCTTAAAAAAGAATTCACAACTTTATAAATGTTTTCTTTGTATCATTTTCATTTTATCAGAGTTTGTATTTACAGCCTGTCATTTCTTTTTTTAGAAAAATTAAAATGTTTAATTTTATTTGATTATAAATGACATTTTACAAGATATTTGTACAAAAGAAAAATATTAAGAGTTCTGTAAAAATCATCTGATTGAATTTTTTAATGGGAAAATGTTTGTCAAAACAAAAATCCCCTAAAAGTTTAATCATTCCTTGGGTATGAGTTGTTGTTTTTTGTTTTTCTATGTGTCAGGCTTATTGATAAACATAGAATCAAGAGTGCTTATTGGATGAAAAACACTGCCATGTTGACAATTGTGTAATTCTGACCCAAGATTTCAATCAATACAAGAAAGAGAAATAAAAACTTAATGATCCAGCAAATCAACTTCCAAGGTGCCTTGTCATGACTTGATGAAAATACCTGCTGGAAATATGACTCTGATGTTTGCCCATGGACTAAAATATACTCAATTTTTATTTCATATTAAATGGTAAAAAAGGGTTACACAATTTCATTTTTTTTTTTTTTTTTTTTTTTTTTAGTTTTAAAACAATATAATTCGACATACACAAAACAAGTCATACATTTATTTAATATTTCTTTTACAATTTTCTCACTTTTACTTTTATTCACTGTTCTTATATCATACTTTCTTTAAATTTTTATTTTTATTTTATTTTTCCTTTATTTTTATAGAACTTTTGTTTTCTTACAAAATTTGAAAATGTTTTCCTTTCCTTATTTTTCTTTTATCTTTTGAAAATGATTTTCCTTCATTTTTTTTTTTTTTTTCCCTCACAAAAAAATCAAATTATTCAAATCTTCATGACTGAAATATTTATAACTAAACAATGAGAAATAGATTGTGTGGTATCTTTTGAAATTGTTAAATCGGCAATTTTTTTTTGTTTGGGTTTTAAATACAAAAATTTTTTTATTTCATTCTAATATACTTTTGATAAATTTTTCTGAATTTTTCTTTATTATTTTGCTTTTTTGCCTTTAAAATTTTAATTTATTATCCCAAACAATAAAATGCCTCATTGATCCTCTTCTCTAAATCTGATTAAAATGGCTTTTCTAATATATATATATATATATATATATATATATATATAATGAAACTGTGGAAGAGAATCATGTTGGGCAAGAGTTCAGTCGAAATGTCTGTTCTTTTGTTCGAAATGTCTCGGTTGTGCAAAGAACTGAAATTTTCATGGCAAAGGCCAAATTCTGCAACCCAACTTCATTTCTGTTTATTTAAAAATTTTCCTGGGTTAGTGGCAGTTCCATGGCTTCCCCCATGTAGCATTTTCAGTCTAAACTATGGAGATGTCATATCTCAGCCCAAGTTGCTTGCTTTGTTTGAGCTGTGGTTCATCTTCTGATCGTTATTGTGTTGTTGTGCTTTTCTTGTGCTGGCATTTCTCCATTAATGTTATGGCAAGCATTAGTTTTTTCATATCATCACACAAAGATATTGTTGTTTTTTTTTTTTTTTGTTTTTTTTTAATTACTTTTTTATTTTCTTGTTTGTTAAGAATAAAGGAGAGTTCCGGTCAAGGCCCACAACTCCACAATGTATTTGTTTTTATTTTGTTTAACAATTTCAAATGTTTTTTTTTTATCTTTTTCTCTTTATTTCAGTATTTGTTCTCTCCTCCTCCCTATTATAGTGACAATATAGAAAAGTATGTGAAAGAAATACTGATCAGTGTCTCTCACTATTTATTTACTTGCCTATGATAAATTAACAGCACCCCGTGTCTTACTTGATGAGTAATAAAGAATAAATATTTTACAAACAAAACACATTTCTGATTTAACTACAATAGCTTTGCAACATAAAATCTTATCAATTCTGTAATGGATAATCATTGAGAATTTTCAAGCACTGTTTCCCTAAGATCTGGGGCGGAGGAATAATCCAGTGTGTTTGCCTGAAGAACAATGTGGATAACAATGGTTTATTTTAATCAGAAATTAACTGAGAATTTTGTAATAATAATAATGTAGTTCTTTTAATTATAACAGCATGTAGGGGATTTCTAAATTGAATCATTTGAAAAATTCTCTTTGAGCCGTGAAGTAATTTGTTTTTATATAAACTGTTTGTGTGTGAGATGGGATTATATTGTCATAACCTTGTCTTAGATGATTTTTGCCTGAAAGATTTAAGATTTTTTATCTTCATACTCTAGTATTAACATATTTTGTTTCTTTCAACCTCATAATTGCAGTATGATGTAATATAACAAGTGAGATAATGTTTAACTCAGATGTTACCCCAAAATGTTTAAAGTAATTTCTAGTTGGTAACTTGTTTCTTTTGCTCTCTCTCTCTCTCCTGAATCAGTGAGGGTGTGCATGTGATGTGGCAAAGTTGTAGCTCAGTTGTCATGGGAGGCAGACAATAATGAACTATCCATTTTTGGAAATCCAAAGTGACTAATGTAGGGTTAAATCCCTTTTATTGGCTGTGAAGTGTTCATAATAAAAACTGGCTCAATAAATAGCAATCAAAATTTCATGGATTTTTTTAAATGAAAACTTTAAGAGGAATATTAAAACAACAGTTTGGAAAGATAGTTATATCTTCACATCTTACTGATTTTTTTTTTTTTTTTCAATTTAACTATTAGAATAATTGAATGGATCATTATGTATCAAAATTTCTTAAGTGCAGATGTTTGCACAAAGGACATGTAAATTCATATTTTAAATGTGTGTATAATAAATAGAAATACATACACATATATATTCTCTCTCTCTCTCTCTCTCTCTATATATATATATATATACACACACACACACACACACACACACACAAAAGAATTCATCTTTTATTTTCTAAAATCATTTTCACCATTTATTTTTAAAATGTCACCTGAAGAAGATTGTTCTGAAACATGGAAATTTTTATGTAGTGATATAATGCTTTTATAAACCATTGTAATAACAAAATTACCATATATATATATATATATATATATATAGAGAGAGAGAGAGTTGATCAAAATCCAAGATGAATAGAAAAAAGTCTTTAATGTTTCACTTTAACAAGCTTCAGAGATTTTTTAAAGACCAATGATTTAAAAAACATTCTAAAATAGCTTTTAAAAAATTTCTTTTTAAAGATTAAAAAGAAAATTTTTTTAAGTTTATAAAATTGTTTTTAAAAGTTCTTTAAATCATTTGTTTTTAAAAAATCTCTGAAGAAGCTTGTTAAAGTGAAACATGTTAGATTAAAGCCACTTCTTTCCTACCTGTTCTTTACTTATTCTATTCATATATATATATATATATATATATATATATATATATATATATATGGTTTATGTATGCATGCAATAACACTTTAATGTCCAAAATATTCCTACAACATATATTTAAAAATTATCTATTGCTTTAATACACGTGAAACACATCTGACCAATAAGAACTAAGCCCAAATCATGACATACCAATATTCTTTTTCTTTGCTTTTCTTTTTTCTCTCAGTCTCTGAAGAAGTTTTAATAAAAATGAAACATGTTAGATTGAAATGTTTCCTATTATTTTCTTTCTTTATTTTATCATTTTGTTGGATTCCGATCAGAGATATATGTACTATGGCAGTGTGTATTTTGAAAATGAAGAAACTGACTTCGCACAAAAAAAAATTGCCAAAAGTACTCAGAAAAATACAAATTTAAAATAATCCTTTGCAAAGAACTTTTGTCCATCTTTAACTATTTTCTGATGAATTTAGTTAATGTTTAAAAATTTGGGTCAGTGAACAATGTTTATGCATTACCAGTTCTAACATGCAACTTTCTTCATTTCAAGGATATATGCAATTTAAATTTCAAGATAGAAATTTTACTCACCTTTTTGCTGTAATTTTAATTAAGAGAATCTCTTACAGAAGAGTTAGTTTAAAAAGAGGAATATACTAGTGTGCAATTAAAACTATTTCAACAAGAATTTATTTTTTTGAATTAAAACTGTCCCTTGAACTGTTGGAAAAATTTTTTAAAGTTTAATGTGAAGAATAATTTAATACTGACATTTTTTTGTTGTATCGAAGAGGTATCAGTACAATCCCAGATAATGTGTGTTGAAATATCTACAGCACAATATCCGTGCTAATGAATATTAAGTAAAAACAAGACAAATAAAACAGATAATAATCATCAATAACACTCTAAATTATTTATGGCTGCTTTACATGAGCAGAAGCCTGAGTTAGATGTGGCACAAGGCCAATTAACATGGGTAAAACTGAGCTCGTAAGCTTGGACAAAGTCCTTGTCTGCTTTTCCCTAGACGAGACTCTACCCTCTGGGTTCCTCTTCACATGAAGGCAGAGTCAAACAAACTCAGACTGTCAATGACACTCCGAATCCCTAACTGTTATTAATCTTTCATTATATAGCTATTTCAGGCCACAGACCATTCCATATTTGAGAGTGCTAGAGGGGTGTCAGCTGTTCTACATTTTTAAACAAGTTTTGAATCGTATAGAATGTATGACCCATCTTGAATAAAACAATTAACTTTTTCAGTATTACTTTCTGAATCAATAAATCTGCTAATAAAGAATTATATAGTGATTTTTCTAATGTCAGTTACTAACATTACTCAGATGACTCAATTTTGCTGTCTGAGGATTTCAAAAATTGCATAAAACTGTCAGTAGCCAAGGGGTAAATGTGCAGAAAAGATCTTATTTTAGGCTATGTATATTGCTTATATTTTACATCCAGCTCTTTCTTTTTACTATGGTAACATTTACTTACACAACTGTTTTATTTTCTCATATATATATATATATATATATATATATATATATATATGAGAAAATAATATAGGATAACACAGGAGAAACCTCAAGGAATTTAAATAAGACATATGAACACCAAAAGTGATCTATTACAAAACAACACACTCAGTACATTAGTTGCTCACCATTATGAATCTGATCATAAGTTTGATTTAAAAATACTACTTGAATTAAGAGAAAGCAATTTTTTAAGAAAATGTATAGAAGGTGCTTTAATTGCTAGATCATCCACAGTAAATTTGCATCCAGGTTCTTAGAACATAACACTTTTCTTGGCAGATCTTTGATTATCACAACGTGGGATACATAAGTGATAAAAAGAAACTAAATTAAATTAGTGAGACTATATACTCAAAAACACATTTAAAAAAAAATAATTAAATTTGAAAGTTAAACATTTCATCATTCCCTCTCCTTTGTGCACATGTGTAGTTACATGAATATAAACATTGCTTTAGTCCAATATGAAATGCTAAAGAATGATAGAAAACTTTTTACGCATATATATATATATATATATATATATGTGTGTGTTTTCAAATGAATAAGAATGAAGAAAATAATTGCAACGTTCAAAACATTAATTTAAAACAGTGCTCACTATAAAAATACTACGTTTGAACATGTGCAAACTACTACAAAATACACAATTTTGTAGTAGTTTGCACACGTTATAATGTAATAAATAATATATTATTCTTTGACTTGTTAATTATATCTTTTATGGTAGATCTGGTTAGGGAGTAAACCATATATATATATATATATATATATATATATATATATATAGCTTTTTTAAAAGCTATTTTAGAATGTTTTTTAAATCATTGGTCTTTAAAAAATCTCTGAAACTTGTTAAAGTGAAACATTAAAGACTTTTTTCTATTCATCTTGGATTTCGATCAACTCTCTCTCTCTCTATATATATAATTTGACAATTTGAGTTGATGAATTTGTAGCTAAAGATAAATATCTAGAATCTTTGGGATAATCTTTTCATGGTTATCATTGATGTGTATCTGATTTTTTATATTTACATAACTTTCATTTTGTGATTAGTATAAAGTAGGGTATTGTAATTATTTGAATGTGTTTTCAATGTACTTAAGTTATTT
Organism: Ascarosepion bandense; assembly: GCA_037127315.1. Classification (NCBI taxonomy): domain Eukaryota; kingdom Metazoa; phylum Mollusca; class Cephalopoda; order Sepiida; family Sepiidae; genus Ascarosepion; species Ascarosepion bandense. The sequence goes on from JBBBDQ010001607.1 coordinate 268,436, forward strand.
GTCTAAATATCTAAATAGTTGGAGCCACATATAAATTTACTGAGATAAAAAAAAATAATCTATTATTCTTATAATACTGGTTTTAGCTTTTTTTATTACTATAAACATTATTGTAGTGGGTATACATATTTGAATAAATATCTCTGTTTAATTGTAAACAGTGAAATTAACATCTGCTGGCCTAGATCAAGTTTTATTCCAGGAAATAGACCTAGGCCTGCGGACATGGATTGCACTGTCTGTAAATAAGCAGATATATCTTCTCAAACATATGTACCCACTAAAATAATGCTCATAGTATTGTGAAATAATGTTATATTCAAAAGAATCTATTGTTTTCATATTGGTTTGAAAATTGCTTGAGTCACAAAAACTGGCAGTCACTGTGCAGTGTACACTATATATATATATATATATATATATGCATAAAATTGTATGGCAGAATGGAAAGAGTATACTTGTGATGCATTTCCTCCCTCAGCTCTTCATCAGATTAAATTTAGTCTAATGAAATCCTGAAGGATGAAAACCTTTTCCACTTTGTCATACAATTTTTCCAATACTGTTCTTGATATATATATATATATATGAAGATCAGCCAGTTATGCTACCATGGTTTTGACCTTTTCGGTTTCATCAGGTAATTTGTTTTGACTGTACATTGCTAATACATGTTAAATCTACAAATATGTATAGAGTGCTTTCTAATAGAACTGTCTACTGGTCTAACTTAAATCTGAAGTGAAAGAACAGATATAAAATTCTTTTTAATATAAATTTTAGCTATTATTTTACATGTGCGTTTGTGGTGCAATGGATATTGGCTCAGAATGAGAAATCCAGTTGAATTCTTTGCATTCATTTAAGTGCAAATACCCTTGGGAAAGGTATTAATCCTTCTCTTCCTCCAGTTATGGATTAAATAACAGGACAAATTGGGTTTTATAGTCTTGGCTGGCAACCAGTCTACTGCAGAAAGTAATGGCAACCTACTGCGGGATAAACATCTGCCTAGTCAGTCATGTCTCTTTTGATACATGATTGCCCAAGCATGTATCACATATGGCATTTAACTGAGTGACTGTTTTATTACTACCAGCACTCACTTTGCACTATTTTATATATATTTTCCCATACATATATGTAGATATAAAAACTCATTGACTTTATGTGTTTACCAGTTATGCAGTCTGATCACCCCATTTTAGTAGGATATTCCATTTTTAACAGAAGGTATTATTTAATACCAATAAGTAAACATGCATTGTTACCATAGGAGAATTATTTTTTGGATGGTAAATCCAGCTGCTGATACATTGCTTTTTATGTCTTTTGTTTCGTATTAGCATACTTCGATATAATTATTATTATTAAAATGATTTAAAAAGCAGCCCTCCTTCTCACGTGTCACGATAGACTTAATTTTACAGATGAAACTTGGGTTACTTCAGCAGGAAATTTAAACAATATAAAGGTAAAAATGAAATATTTTGTTGGATTTTGTTATAATTTTAAACTATTATCATGCAAATTTTTAATGGGATCAGCATGCTTGTATATCCTCTCTATTCTTCGGCCTTTTTCATGTTTCTCCCTTCATACTTGGAAACCTTAATGAAATTTTGAACAGAATCCTTTATTCAATCTATGGCAGTGTTTCTGAATGTGGACTTGTGGGATATGCATTTATCCATTTTTTAAATTATTTCTTTTTTTTTTTTTTCTTTTTTTTTTAAATTTATTCAATATTGGTGCTTCTGATATATTGTCTGTTTTGCTACAACTCTTCTATTACCTCTTGTTTTATCTTCCCTTAGAAACTCTTATTTAGCTGGGAATACTTTTAGGTTAAGAGCCGTCCAGTCATTTCCTGTTTCATTCTTACAACACTGGATGGGCAGTAGACATATTTTTGTAGTTTAACTGGATTGATTGCACATTTCTTTTCTATGACTGAATGTTGTTTCAGCACAGTTTCAAAGCTTATTACTAAAAGAAACTACCTGCAAGTTACAGTGAGGAGATCTACAATTAGTTCTAAGCAGCATGAAACTTAGAGTAAAATCCTTAGCTGGTAAACACAAAAGTCAACCATTGAAATTGAAAACTTTGAGATAAGCTATCAAATGAATGTAGAGTAAGAGCCTTACCCAATAAGCACAAAAGTCACACATATGAAAACACTGAGATAAGCTATCAAATAAGTTTTCTTTTTTTAGCATTTTAATCATTGCACAGGATGCACATTGTGGTGTATTGGCTCACAATGAGAAATTGATGAGCTGAGTTTGAATTTTATTTGAATTAATTGCATTCATTTACATTTAAATATCTTGGGAAAAGTATTAATCCATCTCTTTTCTCTAGCTAGGGGTTAATTCACAGAACAGATTGGGTTCTATAGCCTTGGTTGGAAACCAGTCTACCACAGAAAATAATGGCAACCTACTGCAGGAAAATCTTCTATCCAGTCAGTCATGTCTCTTTCAAGACATGATCACCCAATCGTGCATCACATATGGTACTTAACTGACTGACTGAATCATCGCCTTTTATAACAGAAGTGAAAACAATATTAAAATTATTTTTGCATTAAAACCTAAGTGTTATCTTGCTATAAAGATGAATTCAGTATAATATTCGAAATTTATTTTGACAAAAAAAAGTTTGTGCTTAAAGGGGTAGAAGCCTGGTTGAAAAAAAGGATGAGAAACACTGATCTCTGGAATCTGATTGTTGTCATTCTGCTTTCTATGCTTTGAAAATATCTCATATTAGTTAAGACTTTCTAGTCAATTTGCCTTTGTGTCACTTGTCTTACACTGAACCACAGTATATGACTCTTCTGTACTGCCTGAACCAGGGATTGAATTTGCATCTACCAGGTAACCATGTGTAATGCATATAATCGACTTGGCTCTCTGTCTTTTGGACAATCCAGTCATGTAATTGTGAAGTCTTAAACAGTATGTCTGTATTAAGACCACTCTAGTTAAAAGTAAATCTGGTTTCCTGGCAATTAAAAGTTCAATCCCTTGGTTAGATAGTGGAAAAATCATATCTACTAGCTCAGAGGAAGCAATGGACGAGTGAACAAAGGTGAATAGACGAGAGTATGAACTGGTATGAGATATCAGTGAATGTAGATAGTGGAATAAGAACAATCTAGTCCCCTCAATTGAATAAATTGTTTAGTTCAAAACTTCGGAAAGGTTACCAAGTTATAACAGACGACCAAAAGGTACAGCACCAAAATGCGTAAGAATCATGATGAACATTCCTATCCAAATGAAAAACAAAAAGGCATATAATATTTAAGTATTGCTGTTTTTATTTTACAATCCAGATAAACTATTCTATGTATAATGAGGGCTATGTGTGCAGCTTAAAAGTCTACAAATTACTCATCTTATCTGTGAATGCAAAAAATTTAAAATGTTAGGATAATCTAGAGAATAACTCAGAAGAGTTAAACTTCAATTTTATTTGATCAGTACCTAAAAAAAAAAAATGAAGCGTTCTAAAGTTAATTGTCAGTAAACATGGATTATTACTGATTCTTTAGTGTCAAAATTTAATTTGTGGTACAGTGGATATCGGCTCGGAACGAGAAGCCGAGTTCGAATTCCAGTTGAATCCATTGTATTCACTTACGCACAAATACCCTTGGGAAAGGTATTATTCCGTCTCTTCCTTCCAGTTATGGGTTAAATAGCAGGACAGATTGGGTTCTGTAGCCTTGGCTGGCAACCAGTCTACCACAGAAAGCAATGGCAACTTACTGCGGGATAATCTTCTGCCCAGTCAGTCATGACTCTTTCGAGACATGATCGCCCAAGCGTGTATCACGTATGGCACTTAACTGACTGAATGTTCACCCATTAATTCTCACTTTAAAAATCTGATATTTATTATAAAAATAAGTTTGTTGTTATTAAAATAAAAATGCAGTATTATAGGGTTTTAAAAAAAAAAAAAATCTAGTCACAATTATAAGTTTCCACCTTTAACCCGTTAATCATACATTTTTGATTTTTAATCATTACATTCCAAGTAAGACAATAATGCCACTAAGATGCAAGGGGAATTACTGAGTGTGAAAGAATATGACAAAACTATTATTAAGGAAAAAGAACAATAAAAGACCAGGAATTAAGATAACGAATGACATTGCATTTAAATTTTTGAAGATCAAAGTTGACTGGGAAGCAAGAAGCTAGAATTATTATTGTTAAGCCATAAGGGAGAAGATTTAGGTTAATTTTTAATTGTACACTCATTACAACGTGAAACTTAATGTTATCATTGTTTTAGTTTGATACTCAATTTCCAATCATTGTTACCAAACAATATCCTTCCTTTATTAATGATCTTTGCTGTTACATTTGACCTGTGACTGATCTGTAAAACTATCAGGTTTGGTTATAAACTTAAGAGACACTGGGAAAATTATTCTTACATAAAGCGATCAATTAATTTAAAATACTTAAAAAAAAAAAAACCCTTAAATATAACAGTAATTGAATATCGATAGGCCTTCTCTCACTTTAATGAAATCTGTAAGCATATTTCTATAACAGTTAAACATTTCTTGCACTTGTAAAATCTATTGTCGTCTTCAAGACTTTTGACTGAATTTAATAACATTTTTTTCTTTTCACTATAAATTGTGCGGCATTTGTAAGGAAAGATCAAAATTATATAAATGGAATGCAGTCAGTGATTGTTGAATTTGTGAATGTCATCTGTTGTGTTGATAAAGAATATTTTTACTCCTTTCTGTTTTTTATTTTTAAATGTTAAACACCTATCAAGATATATTTTTGGAATTTAATTTTTTGTCTCTTCTATACTACCTGAAACAGGGATTGAACTCACAACTACCAGGCAAAATGCATATAATTGACTGTCTTTTGGACAATCCAGTTATGTAATTGTGAACTCTTAAACAATATGTCTGACCACTTGAGTTAAAAGTATATCTGGTTTCCTGGCAATTGTCCAGTATAGAAGCAATGAAAATTATTTATATATAAAGAGAAAGAGCCTTGCTTACTGTGAACTCCTTTGTGGACAAATGGTAAAACATGCTAGATCAAACTGTGGTTTCTCGTACAAAGGGGGATGCAAGTTCAATCCCTACCAGAGGATACATTTTCTTTACTTGTGTATCTTGAATGCACTGTTCAGTAGATGTTCTGTTTAATAAATAAAAATAGGGTGTTTATTTCAAATAAGGAGTGTTTACTGTCTTCTTAATATCTGTTCTTTTATAGTTTTCTTTGTTTTTGTTTTCTTATATTCTTACTCAGTAACCCCTTGTGTCTTAGTGGTTTTATTGCCTTACTTGGGATGAAATGATTAAAAAAAAAGTCTACTATAATAATATTTAAAGTTTTATATATATATATAAAAGAAAAATTAGTGACAAAATGGAAAAAATTTTGTGACTCATTTTGCCCTTCAAGAACTTTTGAGTTAAAGAGATGTTTGTTGATGTAACTACACATGAATGAGAGAGGATACTGGAATTTTAATCTTTCAAATTTTTTTTGGTTCTGATATATAAAAACTTATTTTCTCCCAAACATATATAATGTCCACTTTTGTTAATTTTTATACACACCATGTATATAATGAAAACACAATCATAATTGGTAAACTCCAACTACGATAAAGTTGGCAATTTTAAGTGCTCGCTACAATGTAGAACATGTAAAATGCAAATTTAAAAAACATGAATAGTGAATGAAAAAAATTAACTTTAATTTGCATATACATATAATTAGGATGCAATGGATGAATTGTCTAAATTATGCAAAAATGAAAATAACACCAACATCTCATTTTAACAAATATATTTACCAAAATTACACAAAAAAATATCTTAAAATGCGAAAGAGTAAATTTATTCAATAAAATCTCCATTGGAGTCAACTACTACCTCAAGATGACTTAAAAATCTTCTGCAACTCTTCTGGCGTAGTCTCCTTGTTTATGTTGGTGAATGTTACCATAATTGTTATCTTCAGTTTATCTTTGGTGTTACAATATATATATATATATATATATATATATATATATATAATGCAGTTTCACCTACCGAAGATAATTGGTCAACCAGAATATTTCTGAAAATTAACATTTTCAAAGTATACAATTTTTGTAATTATAAGGTTTAATATCAAATGAGTAATAAAAAAATTACATGTCCACTTATGTTGTCCCCATTCAGTTTTGCCAAGAATACATCATCAGGAGACTTAATTGTAAAATTCACAAATTTTACAATAAAGTTTCTTCATAAATGAGTGTGATTTCTGAAACTTTGAGTTTGAGTGTTAAGTGAATATTTAATTTTATATATATTACTCTTAATACTCTCTTCTTGATATTGAGCAATATAATTACAAAGAAAGTGTGCACTAAAAACATTTTCCAGAAATATTCTAGTTTACTAATTTTTTTTTTGCAGTGAAACATAATCTTTGTTATAGGGTGATTTTCTAAGTGTAGCACAAGGCAGAGAGTATGAAGCACCCAGTGAGGATTGAGCTAAAAACTCAGTTGTAATTGGACATAATCTTTGTTATATGGATGTCTGTGAATGTAAGTGAGGGCTTTTTGTTTTTGTTTTTTTAAAAATCCAAATCCCATCTCAAAATCTAACGAAATGTCAATCTACAATATTTACCAAAATTACTGCCAGAAATCTTATACAGGGCTTATCTAGAGCCTAGATTTATGGAATCTTTTAAGGTTAAATATTTTTTTTTTTTTTTTTTTCAGAGAGTCAATGTTATCCTTAGTTAAATATTCCCACTTTTTGGATATTTGTAGGTTAAAGATTTTGTATGAAAAGTTTTAGGAATTCATGTATTATATTCCTCCACCATGCCCAGTTTAATTAATTACTAAAGATAAAATTATTTTCAGTTAATATTAGCTTTTTTTTCTTTTTTTTTTTTTTTTTTTTTTTTTTAGTAGACAACCCCCACCTGAGTGAATTTTCTTGTTTTTTCCTTTACTGTCTCTGATGAAAAAGAAAAAAGATTTTTTTAGTACATTCCATTGTTCTGTACCCATTTCCATGAATCTGAAATTCCTCTCTTATTAAAATGTGATATCTAAAGACATTTTTTTTTTCAAAACATTTTATGGAATGTCTAATGATTACGAAGGATTGTCAATAAATGTTTTAATTTTATTAAATATGTTTTTTATGTCTTTTATGAAGTGTCAAATATTTTGACATGTGAGAGAAAGATAACAAACCAAACGTTTTCATTAATTTCAAAGCACCAATAAAAATTTGTAGAAAGAACTAAATGTTGTTTGTTGCTTTTTGTGGTGTTGAGCAATAAGTACGTCATTCCAGCAGGAGAGATATTAACCTATAGCACTCTGCATTATTAATATTACTTTGCTTTCCACTGCATTCTTTTTCAAGGCCTCTCAAATTGCAGTATCCTTATTAGTAATTTCAAAGTTGTTTTCTGTTGCCATAGCAGGATATAACACAACTATGAAATTCAAACACATTATAGTTCACAGTGATAAAGATTAAAATTTCCTTGGCAAACATGAATCTGTGTTTGCAAAAAAAAAAAATGGAGTGTCAAAATGATTGTTTTTTTTTTCCTTGACACTGCTATTATTATTTTAACTACCTTTGCTCCTCAGCAATGTTTATTGTTTTAAAAAGCAATAATCAAATCTAAACATGAATGTGAATTTATACATTTTTTATTCAAAAATTTACAACAAAAATATTAAACACTATGAGCATTTCATATCTATCAATCAGTTAAGTGTCATACGTGATACACACTTGGGCAATCATGTCTCGAAAGAAACATGACTGACTGGGCAGAAGATTATCCCGCAATAGGTTGCCATTACTTTCTGTGGTAGACTGGTGGTCAGCCAAGGCTATAAAACCCAATCTATCCTGTTATGTAACCCATAACTGGAGGAAAGAGATGGATTAATACCCTTTCCTAAGGGTATTTGCACATAAGTGAATGCAACGAATTCAAACTCAGCTCCTCGATTTCTTGTTCCGAGCTGATATCCACTGCACCCCAACACATATCCAGACTATAACATTCTAAAAACTAATTCAATGCAACGTTTATCATTTGCCAGTTTATAAAAAAATAAATATGAAAACAATTTTGTATTCATAAATTTATCAGCATTTACTAATTCATTAAAACATGTGAACCAAATTTGAGAAAAACCTTATTATTTACCATTTTATAGATTTCATTTCAATTTGTAATTAGCCGATGTTTTGCCAACCATTTCAAGAAACAATTACAAGGGGTTACTGGGTATGAAAGAATATGTACAAAAGAAAAACTCTATAAAGAAGAGAGAACAATAAATTAATCTGTCTTCTTAATAATTGTTTGTTTAAAACATTGCATTTAAATTTTTTGAGATCACATTTGACTGGAGCAAGAAGACAGAAGAGATTTTCACATGCGAGAAAAGAAACTGTTAGCCTAGAACTTACAATTGAAATGACTTACTGTAATTATAAAATGAGGTCTGGCTGCCGATATAGTACTGCACTTCAATTCATAAAGTCTAGGTACCAAAGAAGAAAGCCAATCAGAACAATTATCATGAAAATATTTATAGAAAAGTCACAGGGAATCGATGTTACAGCATAGGGAAAGTGAATGAAGACAAGATGACAGGTCAGTACTGATAACAATACATCAAGTAAGGCCGATGCTAAGTCTTTTCTCTCCGATTTCTTGTGTGTGGAACTCTCTTCTGGTTTCTTGCTTTCCAGTCAACTTTGCATTAATATTTTCGAAAAACAATGTCAATCGTTATCTTTCGTCTTCTTAATCAGTCAGTTAAGTGCCATACGTGAAACACGCTTGGGCGATCATGTCTCAAAAGAGACATGACTGACTGGGCAGAAGATTCTCCCACAGTAGGTTGCCATTGCTTTCTGCGGTAGACTGGTTGCCTGCCAAGGCTATAGAACCCAATCTATCCTGTTATTTAACCCATAACTTGAAGGAAGAGACGGATTAATACCTTTCCCAAGAGTACCAGTGCTTAAGTGAATGCAGGGTATTCAACTGGAATTTGAACTCGGCCCTCCGATTTCTTGTTTCAAGCCAATATCCACTGGACCACCACGCACTTCTTAATACCTGTTCTTTTATTCTTCTCTCTCCTTAATTTTTTCTTTTTCTCATATTTTTTCACACTCGATAACCCTGTGCATCTTAGTGGTTTTATTGCTTGACTTGGAATGATTAACATAAAAAAAAAGTAATTTACATGCAGACTATTATCCTCATCTTTGTTGTTGTCACAATGCTTTGACCATTGTGACCTCAAGCTTTCATCAAGTGCTAGATCAATAAGCTTCAGGGAATTTGAAACAGAACTATTTATGCAAAATAAATATATTGCTCTTGCTCTACTTTGTCTAGGAAAATCTTTTTTTTTTTAAATATTTAGTACTATTCAGTTATTGTTTGTCTCATCTTTTTTTTTTTTTAATCATTTCACCCCGAGCAAGGTGGAAACGCCACTGATGTGCAGGGGGCTACATAAATGTAAAAAGATTAATTAGAAAAGAGTGAGGAGTACAAACTAGTTAGAAAGGAACAATAGAAAGCTGAGAAAGCAGGTGCGATGACAGATACATAGGTGGAGAGAAAGGGAAGGTTATACAGGGGTGGGGAGAGAGCTTGAGTCCAGTGGTTAGTAGATGAGTATTGACTTTGCATTTAAATTTCTGGAGGTTGTAGCCGTCAGGAAAGCAAGAATATGGGAGCGAGTTCCACAGGCGGGAAGTGCGAGAGAAGAAGCTGCAGGAGTAGAATTATCGTCTGCATTTGACTAACCTGACTGTGAATGGGTGGGACCCAGTTGCCAGTCTGGTTGCACGAGTAAACACCTGTTGAGGAGACATCAGTGACTTAAGTTCGTCTGAGCAGAAGCCATGAAAGTATTTATAGAACAGACAAAGGGAGGCCACCTTTCGACGATGGGGAAGTGGCTGCAGTCAAGCCGCCAGATCAGTACCTATCACATTACAGACTCTCCTTTGGAGCCTGTCAAGAACACTGAGGAGAACGGCAGGGGCACCTGACCATAAATGGCAGCAGTACTCCATGCACGGACAGATGGTTGACTTGTATATATGCAGGATGGATTCAGGTGGAAAAAACATCCTGGATCGACATAGTGACCCAACCTTCTTAGCAGTAGATTTTGCTATGGATTCAATATAGTGGTTCCATTTCCACTGAGTCCATGTATACATTGTACAGCTCAGGGATTGAACACAATTACTATCCTCTCTACTATAATAAAGACAATTGTGTATTTATATGTGTATATATATATATATATATATTTCCCTCTTGTCATGGAGAGAGAGACAATAGTAAGATAGTGTCAGCTCAAGTCTATCAGACAGACAATAGCAACAGTGTTGGCTCAGTTCATTCTCTTTATTACCAGTTATTTAACTTTACTATGAGTTATGAAAGCTCTTGTTATGTGTTCGCTCTTTAACAATAGCTTATTACTTTATTTTCTTGCAATAATGTTTGTCAAGTATTAAAGAATATATATGTATATCCAGATGAAGAGAACCAACAGAACCAAACCCTTCAGCATTTACATTTTTTTAAGAAAGTGCTCAATACAATATAGATTGTAGAGCATAAAATAATTAAATTTATTTTTTATTTAAAATTAATTTAATTTACATTGCACCACAGAAATTTCTATGTTTCAAGATTTATCTCATCATCAGGCAATGTTCAATAACTATGGTGAAAACGATTTACATTTGAATTTAGAAAACAATGTTTGCTATTTAAGGGGTTAACATGAAGAGGGAAAACAGAAACATTTAGATTTATGGGTGTGTTTAATTTACCTAATCAGAATGAAGATTGATTTGAAATTTGAAAATATAGGTTGTATGTTGGAGGGTGCAGGGTTTTTTTTTTCTGATGCTTATGGAGAAAATGTCATTTTATTCAGTTAAAGTCTAGACTGATTTCATCCGGTAAGATGGATACATTATTAGCTACAAAGGTAATTCTCTTAAATGTCTATGCATCTCAGCTATTTTAAAACCGAAAAGAAAAAGGAAACACTTTTTATTTCTGACCCGACTTAAAGGGACTTCAGGTATGATTAAACTATTTTTATTCGGATCAGAGCACATTTCTTTCTATCATCTCTTCATGTATTTTTAACTTGCATAAATTTTAATATCTGTTAAATTAATATCATATCATAATACAAAACAAAGTACCAGATATATGTAAGTTAAGCAATATTCTTTTATGAAGAATTATTAACCATATTCTAAGGTGAACATTTTGTAATGTTTACATATTACATTAATTTCATTATGTTTATTTAATAGATCTTTATTTTTAAGAAATGTAATAGCATAATAGCAGAAATTTAATCTGCATAATAGCGAAGGATGTGCGTTGTGGTGCAGTGGATATCGGCTCAGAACAAGAAATCGGGGAACCAAGTTCCAATTCCAGCTGAGTCCATTGCATTCACTTACACACAAATACCCTTGGGAAAGGTATTAATCCATCTCTTCCCTCCAGTTATGGGTTAAATAGCAGGACAGATTGGGTTCTGTAGCCTTGGCTGGCAACCAGTCTACCACAGAAAGCAATGGCAACTTACTGCGGGATAATCTTCTGCCCAGTCAGTCATGTCTCTTTCGAGACATGATCGCCCAAGCGTGTTTCATGTATGGCACTTAACTGACTGAATAGCATATAATTTTTCATATAGACACAAGGAGAATGGGTCATTTGAAGACTTACATATTCTATTTTTTTTATTTTCTATTTTGTTGTGGGAGCTTTATTGGTTCAAAATTTACATTAGAACTTAATATTAATAATAAAATTCCATTCCTTGAAATAAATACTGATTCCAGCACACGTAGATTTACTATTTCTCTATATAGGAAACCAACTGGCATTAACTTGTGTTTTCTTAATTATAATATTGAATGTCCCCAATGATATAATTTAGCTGTCATAAAAACTTAATTCAATGCACACAAACAATATCTTCTTTCAAAGTCATATTCTATAATGAATTGCAAAAAATTAAACCAACATTTATTAACAATGGATTTTTTTAACTCTGTCATTGATCAAAAAATTTAAATGTATCTCTTCTTCTATCTTTTTCTATGTGCACTGTCCCTTCAGGATGTAGGCAATCATGGTTCTCCACATCTCCCTAGCCCTTGTGGCTCTTAGTATGTTTGCTCCTGTTACACCTCGCAACCCCTGTTCCATCATCCACCTGATCAGGCCCTGCAAATATGTTATCCACTGCTTTCCTCTGTTTCTTTTCCCCTCTATCTGGCTTGTTAGTATTAGGTTCTCCAAGCCCTCTTTCCTTATTGCATGTCCCAGGAACTTTAGTTGTCTCTTCCTGATGCTCAGTATTAATTTCCTTTTTGTTGCCATTCTTTCCAACACCTCATCGTTGTTTGATGCTCAAAAACATGACAGGTAGAAATGTTAAACCCATAAATAAACAAATTAAGCTCATCATAGATTATAAAAAATTTAAAACAACTGAACTCATATTTTCTAAAAACCCTACAACCACACAACTAAATCTTATACAGAAAACTAATGTAGCATATCAATTTACAAGCCCGTTTAGAGATTGTATCTCTGATATTAATAACAAACCCACTACATATATTGGTTTTACTGCAACCACGCTCTCCTGTAGACTTACCTGTCAACTTTCTGACCATATTTCAATTAAACATTTCTTAGAAAAACATAGCCATGTATGTAATACTAGACAGATATTAGTCAATAACACAATACTCACATATACACACAGTTAAAAGAACCTTCAGATATTGGAGACAATCTACATTAAATCAAAACCCACACTCAATAAAATCACATTTCAAACTAGTCGCAACACATTACATTGCATTTTGACATATGGTTCTGTTGTTAACATTTAGGTCTCCCATGTGGTATGACACCATAGAACTGCATTATTAATTTACAACCTGCATCTGCTATTCAGTGACCGTTATCATCGCAAAGCAATATTTTATGTCGGCACAAGAGAATATCATCTTTGATGGTGGATGTCTTTATGTTAATGTCCCTACAACTACTTTGAAGATGTCTCATGTGAGCTGAAAGCCTAGGACCAGCATAATAAAAAAATATCCAAATGTTGGACAATTTTTGTCTTTATTTTTACCAGAAGTTAAATCTAAAGTATGATGTTTAGAACATCTCATGATTAAACATAATAGATATTCATTGTATGTTATATTTAACAATATATGTTTAAATACATATGTCTTTTTTATTATAGCTTACACTGATATTGCTACATTGTCTTACTAAAATAAAAAAGTGTTTGGGTCTAGCAACAAACTGTATATTTTTTGCTGAACAGAACTTTATACATAATTTTTTTTATACAAATGGCTATATGTATGTGTGTATAGTCATGTTTTGTTGAATAAAACTAGCAAGGTACTTTTACATTTTTTTTTATAATAATTTTTTTCCTTGTGTAACTTTCATCCTATAATTTTTCTCGCTTGCAGTTCTCACTTGTGGAACCCTCTTTCTTTCCAGTCAATATTGATCTTATAGTGGCAATAGAAGGCTGACAAGGAGAATTCGATACTTAAATTGTGGGTGCGTTGGCCGGGAGAAATGTTCATTTTGAACTTTCCACTCCTAGTGTACCACCCCAACGGATCTGTCCTAGGAATTTCTCCGGGCGGCCGTTCTCCACGCTGTGATGTTGCCGGATTTTTGTAGAAACCGTCGGACGAACAGCTGGGGGTACAAGATTGACTGTAAGGAACGAACTTCCAAAATTTGGATGAGTTGAAAAGGAAGCTTTATTCGTTTAGAGCTGGCCTTGTCTGCTGGGGCAGGCGAATGTGACACACAGTTCTAACTCTAATGGAGATCAACAAACCCGAACTGAACGATACCAAGACGAACGGAGATCCTTACTTCAAGTTCGCACCCGGCTGAATCCTTTCACTTCTCTCGTCTTAACTTAACTGGCTCTATTTATTTAATATGAATCCGGAAATGCGGAAATCCGGAAATGCTTTAGACCACCGGTGACAAACACCGGCGACTGTAAGTCTGAAATTTCAGTTATCTTTTTTGTTTATCTTAATAAGGCTTCCGACGGAAAAGGCTTAAGGTGTGGTCAAGATACAATAAAGGACAGCCTTTGACCGGTCATCGCAAACCTACCCGCTGACCTTTATCACTGAGTCAAATCTCGGAGGACAATTTTCCTCATAAAAGAAAAAGCGTTTATTTTTTTTTTTCTCTTCTTTTTCACTTTTGTTAAATATGTTTTTAAACTATTTTCTATTCTAATCTATTTTCTATTTTAATCTATTATTATAATAAAATACATATATATCTAGTTATCGTGTCACACTAGGGTCAGTAAGTAGTTTTTGAGGCAGGGAAGAAGGAGGCGAGCGTAGTAAGCCGCTTGACTTGGGTCAAGAGAGATACTAATTACTCTCTTCTCCTCAAGTCAGTCTACCTTTTGATGCTTTCTGTATCCGCTTTTTATATCTTTTTTTGAATCACAGCAGCTCATTTGGGATTTTACACTTGTATTTGGTTCTGGGCTTCCCATTGGCTGATAAATAAAATTTGCATAGGCTTGCGATATGGAAATTTAATATTGAATTAATTTTTACTTTTCAACCGGAACATCTGCACAGAGCCGGCAGTGCACGGACAACTTTGGGTCATTTGCTTTTTGGTCATGAAAGCGCAAACATCCAGTCCATCGCTTTTGCTCGGTATCACCACAATCTTCAAAAATTTAAATGTAATTATCTACTGTCTTCTTGATTCTTGTTCTTTTATTGCTCTCGCTCTCATTAATATTTTTCTTTTCTTTTTTATAATCATTTCACTTTCAATTTCTGACCAGTCAGTCAAGTAGTCAACAATATAGACATTCCCTCAGGTCATTTTATACAAACCAGAGATACTTGTATTAATTTCCTTCAGATGGGTATTCTGGAATATCTGTCAACACAAGGGTGGGGCTGTTCCCCGTTTGCTATCTCTTGCCTGACAGGTTACACAACTTCCTGCATGGGAGGCTACCTTCCTGTATAAGTCTGGGTGACAGTACTTTGTTCTTATGTTTTGTTTATTTTTACATGTCCCATTTCTTCAGTACATACAAACTTTGTCCAGTTTCATCCTTCCTACTGGAAAATTAATACAGTAACTCATCTTGTACTTGATATTTTCTTTCTTACTAAATTTTTATCTAATACAAGGCTCAAGAGCTACTCAAGGTAGAGAGTTACTGAATGAGGTGATCATATTGATGTAAGAGGAGGAAGCAAGTGCAGATTATGATGATGTATAGGAAAGATAACAGCTGACCTAGACTTGAAGAGATTTACATAGTAAGTGATCAGGGAAGCATCCTCTTGGGAGTCAGTTTTGCAAAGTTGTTCTGGGGAGGAAGCTGAGTGGAACTTCCTTCTTACCAATGAAAGGAATGAAGATGACATGCCTCTGTATGCATGGCATAGTGGGTCCTAGTTGTAAAGGTGGAACCAAGAAATACAGCTCCTCTGAATATTTTTCATGGAAATAGCAATAGAGCAGCAATAGGCTTGCAAAATTTCATCTGTGAGAAAGGGGTTGTAGACTGGAAAATAATTCATCATCCACAAGGTTTTAATTGATTGATTTTCTATGGCTTATCAACTCTTTCAGGTTATTTAAAGCCAGAAAATATTTTTAGATTGTAAGAATTTTTTTTTAAAATAATGATTTAGTGACACAAGTTTTACTAATTACCCCATAAGTGGGGAGAGAAGAGAGATTCATATTTTCCCAAGGGTATTTGCATGTAAGTAAATATAACAAACTCAATGAAAAGTGGAACTCAGCTCCTTGATTAACAATTCCAATTCATTATACCACCCACACATCCAAGATAGGTGACCACTTGGGAATACCAGGTGCTATAAGCTTGGATGTGTGGGTGGTATAATGAATTGGAATTGTATTCAGAGGAGCTGTATTTCTTGGTTCCACCTTTACAACTAGGACCCACTATGCCATGCATACAGAGGCATGTCATCTTCATTCCTTTCATTGGTAAGAAGGAAGTTCCACTCAGCTTCCTCCCCAGAACAACTTTGCAAAACTGACTCCCAAGAGGATGCTTCCCTGATCACTTACTATGTAAATCTCTTCAAGTCTAGGTCAGCTGTTATCTTTCCTATACATCATCATAATCTGCACTTTTCAACCAGGCTCAACATTGCTTAACTTCAGTGATCATACAGTAACCAGTGTTTCAACACAATATGGCTGCAAGCTTTCTAACTTTGGCTATTCTCAGATCTTCTGTGAGTTTATCAATTTAACCTCATCATCTCTTTGCAGTTGGGATACACCATGCTTCTTCCTCAGATGTTGAATCACCCTCATTTCCTCCATATTTTAAATGTAAGGACAAAGTTTCATTCAGTGTTTTCCTTAAAAAACTCTTATTTTAGGGAACAGGCTTACATGTGAATGCTTCCCTGAACACTACGAAACAAAGGGTAAATTATTAGCTATTCACCTTATTCTTATAATATTTACTTACCACCTCGTTTTTCATTAATTCACACACTTTATTAATTGTGACAATTTTAACAGTAACCCTCTACCTTGAATGACTCTCAATTGAATGAACTTTCATATAAAACAAAAATCATTCATGCCTTGTTCTGCCAATACAAACTTTTAGGTATATTATTTATCATTATTATTACTGAGCAACAGATTGATTTTTGTTTTGTTTTACTCATGGCTTATCAACCTTTTTGCAAGTTATTTAAAGCCAGAAAGTATTTTTACATTATAATAATTTTTTGGAGATAAGGATTTACTAATATAAATCCTACTAATTAACATAGCCTTAGAGGGAGGATAGAAGGTGGATAAATAAGTGAATATAGCAAACCTGATTGGAATTGGAACAGCTCTCCGATTTTTAACGACTCCAAGCCATTATCTATTACACCACTTGCACATTCAAGCTTACCATACCTGGCATTCCCAAGTGATCACTCATCTAGGTTTTGACCAGACTCTATATTGCTTAACTTTGGTGTTTCAAGCTTACCATACCTGGCATTCCCAAGTGATCACTCATCTAGGTTTTGACCAGACTCTATATTGCTTAACTTTGGTGTTTCAAGCTTACCATACCTGGCATTCCCAAGTGATCACTCATCTAGGTTTTGACCAGACTCTATATTGCTTAACTTTGGTGTTTCAAGCTTACCATACCTGGCATTCCCAAGTGATCACTCATCTAGGTTTTGACCAGACTCTATATTGCTTAACTTTGGTGTTTCAAGCTTACCATACCTGGCATTCCCAAGTGATCACTCATCTAGGTTTTGACCAGACTCTATATTGCTTAACTTTGGTGTTTCAAGCTTACCATACCTGGCATTCCCAAGTGATCACTCATCTAGGTTTTGACCAGACTCTATATTGCTTAACTTTGGTGTTTCAAGCTTACCATACCTGGCATTCCCAAGTGATCACTCATCTAGGTTTTGACCAGACTCTATATTGCTTAACTTTGGTGTTTCAAGCTTACCATACCTGGCATTCCCAAGTGATCACTCATCTAGGTTTTGACCAGACTCTATATTGCTTAACTTTGGTGTTTCAAGCTTACCATACCTGGCATTCCCAAGTGATCACTCATCTAGGTTTTGACCAGACTCTATATTGCTTAACTTTGGTGTTTCAAGCTTACCATACCTGGCATTCCCAAGTGATCACTCATCTAGGTTTTGACCAGACTCTATATTGCTTAACTTTGGTGTTTCAAGCTTACCATACCTGGCATTCCCAAGTGATCACTCATCTAGGTTTTGACCAGACTCTATATTGCTTAACTTTGGTGTTTCAAGCTTACCATACCTGGCATTCCCAAGTGATCACTCATCTAGGTTTTGACCAGACTCTATATTGCTTAACTTTGGTGTTTCAAGCTTACCATACCTGGCATTCCCAAGTGATCACTCATCTAGGTTTTGACCAGACTCTATATTGCTTAACTTTGGTGTTTCAAGCTTACCATACCTGGCATTCCCAAGTGATCACTCATCTAGGTTTTGACCAGACTCTATATTGCTTAACTTTGGTGTTTCAAGCTTACCATACCTGGCATTCCCAAGTGATCACTCATCTAGGTTTTGACCAGACTCTATATTGCTTAACTTTGGTGTTTCAACATGATCTAGCAATAAGTCTATTGAGTAATGAAATAACATACTAGCAGAGTGATGCGCAGTGTTACAACTTAATTTGCCCAGCATAAAATATTTGAAAAAAGTAAAAAAATGTTAAACATGTTGCTAAGAGGTATGGCCAAGGTTTTCCACTTTGGTAATGGATGGTTCTCTCGCAGGGTCAGATACACGAATAAGGAAAATAACCAACAGAGATGAAGGACAAAAGCTGGAATTATAATTTAACAAAATTTAATATAAAAGTAAAAATGATATGGGGAAACATTTCTGTGTAAAAAGGTGTGTGTAGTGTATATACGATATGAGGATAAAAACTTAACTTTTGTCTGTAGGCTGAAAAAAAATGTTACACTTTTTTCTTTTTCTTCTCTCTTTTTTTAAATTTTACTTTTCTTTTCTCATCGTTTAGTTCAGTTCTTTACTTTGTTTTCAAAGCTGCAACCATCTGTTTCAAAATAATATTCATTCCTTTTTGCAGTCTTGACAGCATAAAAGTTTTCTTTTAGTCATAAAGATTTAATATTGAGTTGACATGCATTCTCAGTTTTCTTTAACTGGAAGAATCACACATGCTCTTACGTGTGACAATACATTTAGTAATTCACTATTGCTTTTTGGTTTGTGACTATTTAGTTAATCAAGTAAATGTCTGTATATGGTATGAAATCAATGTTAATTAGTTGGGTGCAATTTTTGGTCTCTGCATTAAGCAATCTCCTCATATGTTGATAGCATAAAGAGGAGTGTTTATCCCTTGAAGTCTGCTGTCCAACTGGTTCTCAAATATGTTTCCTGCACAATCTTTCATACTGAATCATGTGACTCTGTACATATGTGATGTACTAGTTTTAGCCATCATTCGATTCTGTTTCTAAAGTTCACTGTCTAGCTTATGTTTATTTAAGAGAAAGAAAAAAATGATATTTAATTGACTGTATGTTCATTTAGTACAGTGAGGGTTAGGAGTGAATATGTACAAACATAACATCCCCAATGCCCATGTTTTTTCTGGCGATTGGTGTATAGTAAGACATGTGATAATGCATCTGCTTATTTATTTACTTTGCCTTTGAATATGTTCACTCCTTAAATTGGATTCTTGTAAGAATAAACTCTACAGTAAAAGCCATTTATTTTTATTTTTCATTTTTCAATAAAAACTAATGGGTCAGTATAGATAATTGCAGGTGACATTGCCATGTAAATTTCAAAATGTTGTAAATTGGATATGTTATTTGATGTTTGTTAAATTTCTGAGACTAATAACTGGGTGTATTTTATTCATATCACCTACTTGTCCCAATTGCAAGGTTGCTTGTATCAACAGCAATAGCAAAAGGCTAACAAAAATCTGAAGCTTTAAGCACCATATTTGTACTTAACAAATTCTTGATTTTACAAAATGCTTCCTGACATTTCTAACTTTATTCCTTAATAGATCAGTGAAAGGAGAAGAAATCTCAAAAAAATTTCCTGTGGTAATAACCTGCTATGTTTAAGAATCTTTGTAAACTTTTCACATTGTCAGGGACTGAATATCTTATAATATCTTGGACCTTAGTATCTATTGGAAAAACTTCCCTGTGCCCCACAATATGTCCTAAGTATGTGATTTCCACCTGACAAAAATCACTTTTTACTAAATTAATAATAAGATTTGCCAATCTATGCTTTCCAAACAATTTTTGATCTTCCACAAAATCTCATCGACTCATCTGGTTTGTCTACAAATACACATGTTGGAGTCCATTCACTCTGACTAGATTTAATAATCCCATTTCTTAACATATATTGTTTTTTCTTCTAGAAGCTTTGTTTTCTGTGGATTCATCAATAAGGATGTTTTATTAGCTTAGAGTTTCTCATGTCCACGTTGTGAGTCAACATAATTGACTGACTAGGTACATCAGAAAATACTTATGTTTCCAAGATAAGGGCAGTCAACACATCTTTTTCAGCAGTAGGTAAGTGTGTAAATAATAACTCAGAGCTTTTAGGTTTATGAGAAGGATCTTGATCTACATACAATTCTCTTTTTTTTGCTTAGGATAGTTTTGGATAGCTAACATGGGTCTATAATTTATTCTTCTGAAATATGGTTTATGTTTACATAAGATTATATAACTGAGGTCATTGATCTTTTGCTTGATTATGTATGAGCCTTGAAATTTAGCTTTAAGTGGGTCTTATAATCAGGTATATTCACTATATAACTGAGGTCATTGATCTTTTGCTTGATTATGTATGAGCCTTGAAATTTAGCTTTAAGTGGGTAATTATTTGTTAAATTAAAACTGTCACCTATCTTGAATTTTCACTCCAAAGTTTTCGCATCATATTGCCCCCTTCATTTTATCTTGAGCACTTTTGAGGTGATCTCAGTCTAACACATTTGCTTTAGATATTCACTTTCTAAATTACTCTACAAAATCTAACCAGTGTTCTCTGCTTGGATCATCTTGTAACTACTTTTCCTTTATTAATTGTAGTGGGCCTCGGACCAAATTTTAAAATATAAGTTCAAATCTACTGAATCCTAGGGATTCTTGCACTGATAGGTACAAACATTAAGAATGGAATGCCTTCATCCCATTCTTTCTGGTGATCTAAGCAGTAAGTTCTCAGCATACTTTTTAGGGTGGAGTGAAGCCTCTCCACAGCTTTCTGTGATTGTAAATGGTAAACACTTGCTTTTATAGAAGTAATGCCTAATTGCTTTATAATGTGCAGAAACAGCCTCGACATAAAATTAGACCTTAGTCTGATTGGATTACCTTAGTTAGATCCACATTGGTAAAGAAATTAATAAGAGCTTTTACCACATTTTTGGCTAAAATATTCCTTAGTGGAATGGCCCCAGGAAATCTTGATGATATACACATGATGGTCAACAAGTATTTGTTCCCCAATTTTGTTCTGGGTAATGGCCTCACAGTCTACAATTACCCGACTAAATGGTTCTTTGATAATTGAAATATGGTATAAGGCTGTGGCTGGTATTTCCTCATTTCGCTTTCCTGACATTTGATATATGTGACACATTTTACAAAATTTTGCAATATCTTTCTTAAAATGTAAAAGTGTCTAAAAATAATCTTGCAAGTTTTGTTAATTCCTAAGTGTCCTACTAACGGAATTTCATAAGCTGTTCTTAGAATGCTGTGTCTGTAAGCTCTTGGGATTACTATTTGTTTACTAACTGCCAAGTCTTCCAAATTTGTAATTTGAGTTGGCTTCCACCATTTCATTAGTATTCCATCTTTAATAAGAATTTGTCGAGACATTATTAAGATTATTCCCTGATTTCACTTGATTATTAAGTTGCATTAGATGAGAGTTGGACTATTGCTCAGTAATCAGACTTTTTCTCGATATGGGACTTTCTGAGGCCAGCTCATCACTATCAACACCTATTCCTTTTCCATTTCTTTTTGACCTAAGGAAACTAATATTATGTTTAAAAAAATGTCTGAAGTATACTTTCTTGTCTTCCTCTTTCTCACTATTCTTCGCCCTTGCTTTTGCACACAAGATTATGTTAACTGTTTTAAGTTTCTTTTCCAAACACATTTTTTCTAAACAGACTGGTTTTCTTGGTTTGGTTGGAGATGTTATAATTTTTTATCCACTAAATCATTTCCCACTAACTTTGATACTCCATTCATAGGAAGTTTGCTTATCAGACTCACGGTGATTGATCCAGATATCAAGCTTGATTCTATGTTAACCCTATCTAGAGGGATACTCATAGGTTTGTCGCCAATTCCTATGATGTTAATTAATTTACTGGTAGCCAACTTCTGTCCTCTTGGCAAGCTATTTTATAAATCTACCATCTGCCCATGCATTGAATACTGCTGTCACATCTGGTCGGGTGCCCCTGCTGGTCATCTCAAGGTTCTTGACAAAATCTAAAGGAGAATCTGCAATGTAATAGATCCCAATCTGGTAGCTCAACTCCAGTCACTTTCTCATTGACGTAATGAGGCTTCCCTCTTATACAAATATTTTTACAGATTCTGCACAATGAGCTTTGCTCCCTGGTGACCCCTCTGCATGAATTTACTCTGGCTACTAGACTAGAAGCTATGTCTCACCCTTTTACAGTGAAACCAATCAAATGTAACTGCAACTTCTACTCTATCAGTTTCTTTTCGTGCACTTCCCACCTGTGGAATTCCCTTCCATATACTTGGTTTCCTGACAGCAACAATTTCCAAGAATTAGAATACAATGTTAATTGCCATCTCTAATCTCCTTGACTTGCATTCTTTTCCTGACAACCCTTGTATCATATTTTTCTCCCTTTCCACTCTACTCTCATGCAACTCTCTTCACACCAATATTCTCATCCTTCCCTTACCCATTCTCTAACAACCCCTGTAACTTGTCCCTCTTTCTCATCACTCTCCTCTTATGTAACCCCCTGTGCACCAGTGGTAGTACTGCCTTGCTTGGGGTGAAACGATTATATAAAGAAAAAAAAAAGAAGAGATAGCAAAGTGCCTGTATCTCTTAAGATTTGAATGGGTCTTTTCCTACTGGAATCCCCCACCAAGAAAATCTGCCTGTCTGATACGAATGGTTGGTAAATGTCTGTTCTTTTGTTTGCAGATACTCCTTGCGATTTATTGTGCATTGCGTTATGTGATTCAGCCGGGTCAAGCAATTTGTCGTACTGTGTTCTGTCTTCTGACAATAATAGCATAACATTGGTTTACTTTCCCTCCTGTTTATCAATCAGTTATTAACTGATAGGTAAGTTTCTAAGGTTTTCATAATTTATATTTTGAAATTTATTAGGAGTCTAAGTTCCCAAGTTAGGTTTAATTTTGCTCCAACTGTGAGTCATGGCATATTCATTCACTAACACTGCTAACTCGTAAGTGGTTTCTGTCTTCCTGCCACTTATATGAATTTTAACCTCTTCTGGTATACAAATTTTGAAATTCTCAACCAATATTCAGTTAAGTTCCATACATGATACATGCTTAGGTGATCATTCTCAAAAGAGACATGACTGACTGGATAGAAGGTTTTCCTGCAGTTCCTGCGATGGACTGGTTGCCAGCCAAGGTTATAGAACCCAATTTGTCCTGCTATTTAATCCATAGCTGGAGGGAGAAATGGTGGATTAATACCTTTCCCAAAAGTATTTGCACATAATTGAATGCAATGAATTCAGCTGCAATTTGAACTCGGCTCTCTGATTTCTTGTTTTGAGCTGATATCCACTGCACCACAACGCACATCCAAATTGCTTTAATTTTTCATATTCATTTTCAATATTTTTGCTATATTCCAATAGTCAAAATAATTTTCTTTTTATCTTAGGTACGCAACATAAATTTGGGCTTCAGTTTTTTTATGATTCCTAAATTTTTAGTGATATACCTCTGGAAGACGTTCGTAATTCTTGAGAATAACTAAGTCATAATCAGCATTATCCTCTATTGAAAACTTTGTACATTGTCTCGGCTTTTTTGCATAGTAAGTTTTACAATAACATCGGCCACATA
Source organism: Ascarosepion bandense (assembly GCA_037127315.1). NCBI lineage: Eukaryota > Metazoa > Mollusca > Cephalopoda > Sepiida > Sepiidae > Ascarosepion > Ascarosepion bandense. The sequence continues at coordinate 292,322 of JBBBDQ010001607.1, forward strand.
TTTTTCGGCCAGTTCAAATTTACTGCTGTTTTTTCAAAGTGTGAAAAGTATTATCTATCTCATCTTCCTGAAATTTAGGCACAAGCCTAACTTGTTTGGCTGGTTGAATTGTCATTGCTTTGCCTCATTACTTTGATTACTTATTTCCAATTCTTTAAATTTGTTCTCTTGTTTTACACATTTTCTCTATTTCTGTTCTAGCAGCTATTCAGGTCTTCTCTTGTTCAATGTGTGTCTATTGGAAGCTGGTTTAGTACTTCTTTCTTGAATATGTTATTATCTACCATTATTAAACTAGCCAGACTTATCTTTCTCATTGAGTTTTTCTAATGTCCAGCCTTGTTTCCCTATTTTTTTTTCAATTTATTTAGCTAGTCTTCTTAAAAATGTTTCTATGACTGGCATTTTATTCTATTACTTGTCCTTTGCTATTGGTCTCGATTTGTATATTCACTGTGAGAGATTCTGGACATGAGCCCTCAATTTATGTCATGATTTAAAAAAGTTAAATGTGTTGCTGAGAGAAATGGCCAAGGTTTTCCACTTCAGTAGTGGATGGTTCTCCCTCAGGGTCAGATACATGGATAAGGAAAATAACCAACAGAGACAAACAACAAAAGCTGAGATTATAAGTTAACAAAATTTAATGTAAAGTAAAGATGATATGAAGAAACATGTCTGTGTGAGGAGTGTATATGATATGAGGATAAAAAAACACTTTAGTCCATAGTCTAAAATCAAAAATATGCACTTTTTCTTTTTCTTTTCTCTCTCTTTTTTTATATTTTACTTTTTTTCTTGTATTTTAGTTCAGTTCTTTACTTTGTTTTCAAAGTTGCAAGCATCTGTTGTCAAATGTTTGTTTCTTTTCACAGTCTTGACAACATAAAAGTTTTCTTTCAGTCATAAAAATTTAATATTGATTTGACCAATGCGTTCTCACTTTTCCTTAACTGGAAGAATCCCACGGGCCCTTACGTTTAGTAGTTCCTCACTGCTTCTTGATTTGTAACTATTTAGTCAATCAGGTTAATATCTGTATGTGGCCTGGGATCAATGTTGGTGAATTGGATGCAATCTTTGGTTTCTTCATTAAGCAATCTCCTCACATGTTGATAGCATGAAAAGGAGTATTTATCTCTTAAAGCCTGTTGTTGAACAAGTTCTCAAATATTTTTTATACACAATTTTTCATACTGAATCATGTGACTCTGCAAGTGTGTGATGTGCAATTTTTAGCCATCAGCCAATCCTGTTTCTAAGGTTCATTGTCTGGCTTATGTTAATTTGACTGCTGATTTTGTAAGGTCTCTAGAGAGAAAAAAAAATGATAGTTTATTGAATGTATGTCTGTTAAGTACAGTCATGTTTAAGAGTGAATATGTGCAAACATAATATCAGGTACACTTATATAAACCTTAATATACCCATCTTGACTCCCAGTCTGATAAGGGTAGACCAGGTCTCATGCATTGTAGCCAGGTGTGTGTGATATGGTGACAGGTTCTGAGGATCAGTTAGAAATACCTTCCAGCCAGGTAACCCAGTCTGCTCAAATGGCTTCCAATTAAGGGTGATCCTATGTATGTATATGTGACTCTCCAAGTCAACTTAGCTGTGTCAGCCTTCAAACAATTCTCTTGGTGCTACTCCTGCTCATGAACAGAGATGCACAGTGTGTTATCCTCTCGGAGACAATATTAAAATCAGGCAACTGACAAGCAAAATGCATACAGATACCTGTTGTAAAAGGTAGTCTCAGGTGAGTGTTTGGCACCTTGTAACCAAACTGACTCAAAACCCGGTTGAGTGGGGTCCGTAGACCTTGGTTGGTGACTCACATAGTGTCAATCACAAATAAATAGTGTTTGGACGCTAGTGGAGATTACAACTCTGCAGATTTAGAGGAGTAAACCTCGATAAACTATCCTGCTATTTCCTTGGGTAGCAGTAGTTCATGTGGCGCCCAACATAAGAGTGGTAGCGGTTCAGAGAACAGCGTGGTTGTGCAAATAACCATCTACTTGACAACAGACAAACACATTGCTCCAGTTAGCGGCAAACTATAGCGAGATGGTGACTTGACAAATACCCGTCCCCTTTGGAGGGGTTGGTGTTAAGAAGGGCATCCAGCTGGAAAAATTTGCTTCAATTTCATATGTCATGTCAAATCCAGATATAGTTAGTAATAACGGGGCCGGAACTAATAGTGAAGGTGTCGTTCGTGGTTGGGCGGGGCACTTTGTTGTGGGTCCCATCTGATCGTTACTGAACATCAGACCTGGATGGCATGGCAGAACTTTCAACTCTCGGGCACAGGGAAAAAGGGAAGTAAAACCAGATAGAAGAAAAGAAGAATAGCATAACATCACTAAAACATGCACATCTTAGCACCTCCAATCAGTTAAGATCAAACATCATAGTTTTATTATTATTATTATTTGAAAACCAAACAAGGATGATCTTATTTCTGCTCTTACCTGCCAATTAGAGACCCAACAAATTCTTCAGGATGTGAGCTGTTCCAAGCAGTGATGCCACCTAAACACTCCTAATGATGTCAGGTTTCCCCAAGGCATCTTGCATGCCAGAAAAATTAATGGAAATAATCTCAAGTATGTTAACCAGAAAAAGGACAATTTGAGTTGTTGCTTAGTATATATCTCTGATTTGCTCGACCAAGGTCAGGCAGGGCAAATCAGAGAAATATACCAAGTAACAACTTAAGTTCATCTCTCTGATCTGAGGAACTATTACTGTTACACTTCTTACGATTATTTTTTTTTTTTTTTTTAATCGTATCACCCCGAGCAAGGCGGTAACGCCACTGATGTGCAGGGGGCTACTTAATAGTGAAAAGATCGGAAAAGAGAAAGCCGGAAACCATATCCTAAACAGGGAACAAGGGATGAGCCTCTTAACCTGTTCAATAGACATGGGTGGAGTGTGAACCGGGCGATAGATAGATCTATCTACTCCAATTTATGAAGTGATTTATGTGTGAAAACAGTTTAGTTAGCTAGAGCAAAAGACATTTTATAATAACAAGTAGAAATAACAAAAAGCTGACCTCAGTTAGGATTATAGAATTGTTGTCAACTTTATGATTCTTTTATTAGCAGCATAGTATGCACTTCACTAGTACGAAATATGTCTTTAGAAATTCAGAGTTGTCCTTTGCCTAGAATGGTTACCAACAAAGGTTAAAGAGTAGAAATAGTAGAGCAAACTGATCTCTTTAGCCTTTGTTGGTAACCATTCTTAGCTGAGAGATTTGTATATTTACCAAGAATATTTGTGTGTCAGTAAATGTAATAACTCCCTAATTTCTTGTTCTGAGCCACTATACATTACATTACCCGAACATCCAAATAACCAGGAATAAAAAGACTGATCAATGAAGAAATTAAATAATAAAAGTCATTTTCAGTGAAAATATACGTAAATACAACAATAAAATACATCAAGAAGAGAAAATAAAGTCTTGGGTTAGACTACCAATATTTGTACCAAGCTTATGTTGTCTGAGCCTCCCAGTTATACTTAAGGCCAAAGATTTGGGGTCTTCCTTTGGATTTAACAATTAACAAGCCTCCCAGTTACACTTAAGGCCAAAGATTTGGGGTCTTTCTTTGGATTTAACAATTAACAAGCCTCCCAGTTACACTTAAGGCCAAAGATTTGGGGTCTTCCTTTGGATTTAACAATTAACAAGCCTCCCAGTTATACTTAAGGCCAAAGATTTGGGGTCTTCCTTTGGATTTAACAATTAACAAGCCTCCCAGTTATACTTAAGGCCAAAGATTTGGGGTCTTCCTTTGGATTTAACAATTAACAAGCCTCCCAGTTACACTTAAGGCCAAAGATTTGGGGTCTTCCTTTGGATTTAACAATTAACAAGCCTCCCAGTTATACTTAAGGCCAAAGATTTGGGGTCTTCCTTTGGATTTAACAATTAACAAGCCTCCCAGTTACACTTAAGGCCAAAGATTTGGGGTCTTCCTTTGGATTTAACAATTAACAAGCCTCCCAGTTATACTTAAGGCCAAAGATTTGGGGTCTTCCTTTGGATTTAACAATTAACAAGTTTCATACTTTCTTTGATTTAATTAACTTCTATGAAACTCAGATGGTGAAACTATTTAACCCATTAGTGCATGTTATCCAATTTTTTTTTAGAGAGGGGGAGTACCTAAAACTTAAAATCTGAAATCCAAGATTACCATTAATCAGAAAGCATTAAACTTTTGAAGGGATAGCTTAATTTTGTTATTATTATTATTATTATTATTATTATTATTATTATTATTATTAAATATATGATAAAACACTTCAGGAAGAGAAGAAAGTCCTTCTGGCATGATGTGAGCTAGTAGATTAGTTTTGAAAAAGGTAAGCAATTTTCAACTTTTACGTGATTTTTTTTCAAAATCCAGAGGGTGACTTCAAACTTTTGGCCTATAGTGTACTTTAACTTTGCATATAAGACCCAGAGAGGGATATTTCCTGAGCCAAAAATTAGCACATGAATATTGAACTGAATACAAAAATAAATAAATATATAGAGAAAATAAATATTGTAAGTTATGGAAAAATGACAGACAAATGTAAGTTGTGTACATAGCATCACAGATATGTTTATTTTGGTACTAGAGACAACAATCACTATACAACATTCCACCACAGAAGCTCACTCATCAACATTCATACAGGCCTTTAAAGGTTTGATTAGAAAAAGAGCTGTACAGTTGCCTAATAAACTTTGAAAAACAAAGCAGGAACTGCAGATAGGTATATTTTCAGCAACCAGTCCATTTATTGAATTTTTTTTTTTTTAGAAAAATGTTTCATTAAAAAAGATTTGGTCCATTTTTTTTTTTTTTTTTTTTTTTTGGACTGATTTTGCCAAAAATTTATAACAATGCATCCAAGTACTGAATTGATAATTTTAAAAAGTTTGCCCTTGCCATGGTTACAGTAATGACTCTGGGACAATGATTTTTTTTGTGCTTTTTTTATTTTTTTTATTAGTGCCATTATTTAATGTTTCTCTTCTTTTACAGATTGCATTTTTTTGGCCATTTTTTTTTTTGCATATTTTGAAAAAAAAAAAACAAAAAAAAAACAAACAATGCCTGAGAAAAAGCCAATGTTGTTTTCTCACCTGAAACTGTCAAGTTTAATTATAATAACCTCAAAAATCCAATGAGAAAAGCATCTATTTAATCTTGCACATTTTGGGGGTTTAAATACATACATTGATGAAGATTTGAAACTGCTCACTTCAGTATTTTTGAAATGATTAAAATATTTATTACTTTCATTTGTGTTCATCTGTAACTTGCAATTTATTGTTAAGAAGATTTTAACCCTCTAGGGCCATTCGTATCATATTTGATACAGTATGAAAACAAGCCTTGAAAGAAATATTTTCCTGAAAAATTTTTTAAGAGAAATATTTTATAAATTTCAAATGAAAGCAGTACTGACTGCTCAGTCAATGAATACCAAATATTTCCTTATAGGGAAATACCAAATGTTTCCTTATAGGGAAATACTGTATCAAATATGATATGAATGGCCCTAGAGGGTTAAATTTCGTTTTTGTTAATAAGAAAATATTAAAAATTTCTGGCATTGGAATCAGAAATAATCATATTTTTCAAATTTTTATATTACTATGGATTAAACATTCCAGATCATGAATAAGAAAAAAAAAAATTAATTAAATTTCATAAAAGTTGCTATGTAAATTCACTGTAGATTCACCCATCTACAGAAGTCCACACAAAATATGTTCATACCATGTTGTTCAAAAAGATATAAATTTCTTTTAATTTTTAAATTCATAATCTGTTTGTTTGTTGTTGTTTTTTCATATACTACTATTAGTTAATCACTTCAGACTACAAATTTAAAAAAAATATTTTAAATTTTTTTTAGAGAAATAAGTTGTTTTGGCTTCTATAGAAGGGATCAATTCGCAATGAATTTACATAACGATCTTCTATTAACGTTTATAAAATTTAATTACAAAAATTATTTTTTCTGGTTGCCATACCTATTCTACAACATCATCAAATCCTTCATAAAACTGATTTTTACAATAGCAGTTAAAAAAAAAGAAGCCTCTTTGTATGTAATTTTTTTATATTGGCCATACAACATGAACAATTACAAAACCAAACACACCTCTGCTTCCATTTTTAATGCAATCTTTTATCAGCGCTATATAGATATAGGCATATATAGTTATATATCTAATATATATATAAAGTATACATTATTTAAATAATTTCACAGTTCGATTTTCTGCTTGAATAATCTAGGATTTTTATCAATGCTATTAAATCTATTGTTGCATATAAGAAAGAATTCTGGTTTTTAAATCATTAAAGCTGAAAATTATGAAAAGAAAGCTAACATGAAACAAAAGAAATAAAAACTATATATCAGAAGCATGATCTCCCCTACTTATTAATAACTGCTGTGATATGTTTGCTTAGTGGTGTAGAGTAATACCTTATGCTACCATAATAACGGAATATCTCATTACTAAGACAGGGAGATCATGCTGCATAACCTATATAAAGTCAACTTGTGTTTTATATTATATATATTCAAAGAAATCCTGCAAAGTTTTTAACCTGACCCAATTCTCAAATGATCAAACATCAGAATTTGTGGGGGAGATGGGGGAATGCTTCTTTATATGAGCTGAGAACTTTTCAACACCCCCTTGTATGTATGAGTTTCTGTAAAGACATTTTTCAGGCCTTATTTTATAAAGTTCATCAGGTTACCTGTTTTAACTTGTAATAGAAGTAGTTTTTAAAAATGCGTATTTGCAATATAAGTCATGGTAAAAAAAGTAATGTTAAAAACTAAGTGACATCATTTTTCATATGCAACAGAACTTTTTAGGAATAGTATTGCATAAGTTAATATTGTAGACGTACACAAATGTAAACACTGAAAGGATATGATGATTAAGTAATAACTGTGAGAAGTGAGGTACTTGTCACTAAATTTGGGACATAATTTTGATATTTATTAAGCAGAGCTTAGTGTGGCACAGAGTGAGAGTCAATCTCACTAGAGTAGTAACACTCAGCAATGTGGTTGTCAAGAAATGGACATCGTTTGTCAGATTTTGTGGTTCATTCAATTTTTTAGAATGTTCCATTGATAGAAAATTTAATAACTGTTTGCAAAAAGATCTTTTTTTTAAAATAATCATTTTACCCCAAGCAAGGCAGGACTGCCATTGGTGCGCAGGGGGTTACAATGTGTGAAAAAACAAGGTACAGAGGGTGTTGAATAAAGGATAAAAGATGGATGGGAATCAAGAAAATGGTCACTGATGTTGCTTTTACACTTTTGGAAATTGTAGGTTTCAGGGAAGCAAGTAAACGGAAGGGAGTTCCACAAATGGAAAGTGCAATAAAAGAAACTGTTAAAGTAGAAAGTTAAAAACAACATCATATTGCAGAATTCAGTTTTGCTACTTTGCATCTCTAAGTGCAAAGATTGCTGGCCCAATGGAAAAGGGAAATTTATTGTTTCAGAATGAATCAACAAAACTATCACATTGAAAACAATACTAGAAAATCCATCATCTTTTTTCATTGTAAACTCTGCCTCTTCTCCAACATATGAGAGAGAGAGTGTGTGTAAATAAATAAATAAAAGTAAATATTGAACTTAACTGTCCTTACTTGAAGTTTCATGGGGATAGTATCCATTGGGTTTGATAGCAAAATTGATGAGTAGACACTATTTCTGCAAAACTCAGAGTAGAGACAGATCAATTGAACATCTCATTTTATTTATTACTGTAAAAGCTCTGTCTAAAACAGCTTGCCTTTAAAAGTTTAAATTTTCCAAAATACCCAAGTCAACCTATAATACAATCTTTGCTTTATATATATATATATATATATATATATATATATGGGTGTGAGTAAAATTTGCTATGTTTATGTGAGAGGAGTGTTCATTATCAGGGAGAGAGATTTATAGATACAGACAGTGTGAACAAAGAAATCAACATTATACCATGACTGTCATTTTCACACAATGACATGCTCAAGGCATAAAACTTCCATTCATTATTTAGTGTTATATGTGTGTGTGCATGTACACACATACAAACCATAGACATCAGGATATGGCACTGTTAGTTCAAAGGGGAGGTACTGTTTGAAAAAAAGATCATCAGACTGCTGGCTATAGGGAATTTTTGTTTTAAGGCCTGATAGTCAAGAAGTAATACATAAATGTTTATGCAATGCTCATATGACTGATATGTAATTTTTTTTAACACATTTTGCACAGTTGTCTCCCTTAAGAACAAACCAGTAAGATAACAGGAAATTATTCAGCTTGTACATATACCAATAAGTAAATGAAGAGTCATATGAAAAATACTTCCACCCGATTAATTCACACCTGAATTGTTTTTTAACTGTTGCACCCAGGATTTGAAAATCTGTCCATGCAAAATTGTTATTAATTAAAAAAAAGTAAAAGCCTTATATATGACACTGGAAATGAAAGCATTTCTGCAAATATGCAAGAATTTACTTATGATTCTCAAATAAAATACCATGTAAAGTGAAATATAGATGTACATGATAAAAAGCCATGAAACAAAACAAAAATAGTGTGTCCACTTTTATATTTTATATTTGCTCTATTGTTGATACTGAGCACTTTTACCCATAAAATATCAGTCAGTCAGTTAAGTGATATTTTAGAAAGTTAATTTTGACATAAAACAATTTAGTCAAAAGTGAGCAAAACTAAATAAAAAATGGCACAGATAGACTTTTTCAATATTGTTTAATATGTATATTATTTATGCCACACAGTTTCATCCAGGGTTTTTGGGTTTGTGAAGTTATGAATACATACTTGGTGATCATATCTCTGATCCATGACTGACTAGGCAGAATGTTTTCCTGCAGTAGGTTGCCATTTCTTTCTGCAGTAGACTGGTTGTCAACCAAGGCTATAAAACCTAATCTGTCCTGCTACTGAACCCATAGCTGGAGAGAGAAGAGATGGATTAATACCTTTCCCAAGGGTATTTTGTGCATAAGTGAATGAAACAAATTCAATTAAAATTTGAACTTGGCTCTCTGATTTCTCATTCCAAGCTGATATCCATTGCATCACAATGCACATCCATAAAATATAGTTAGCATAAAACTATATTTTCATTATTTCATATCTATATATAGTCATCTGCTGACAGATCTGTTTCACTGTATCACAGCTCATCAGTATGGTTAGACATCCAATTACTTCTAGCCAGGATTGAAACCCGACTGAATTGACATCAGTCGGCGATTCTACATCTGAGTTATGGGTGCTAGGTAGAGGAAGGCGGACTTTAGTGTGTTATATACAATGTAAACACATGCCAGTATGTGTATATATATATATATATATATATATATATATATATATGCACATGGCCATGTGGTTAGAAGATTTGCTTTCTGATCATGAAGTCGAATTTAGAATCTCATGATGGTTGATTTATCAGGAAAGTGACTTCTTGATGTTATCGGTTGGAAGGAGGTAATCACAAGGTGTGGCATGTTTGGAAAGGGTTGCCTAAAGCCTTGTGAGTGAATTTGAGTAGAAGTTCCCTTTGAGGAGCCGTCAATGGCTATTCTAGCACAAAGTCACAAGTCATTGTGACCAAAGGTTTAAGTGTACTTGTTCAGATTGTTTGAACAACAATCTGAACAAGTACACTTAAACCTTTGGTCACAATGACTTGTGACTGGATGATAATGACTGGATAACATGCTCTCTCCCACAATGACTGGATAACATGCTCTCTCCCACAATGACTGGATAACATGCTCTCTCCCACAATGACTGGATAACATGCTCTCTCCCACAAACTGTAACTAAGATGCACTCAGCATAGTTGCAGTATGAACCACAGGTAGACTCTGTGGGTGTTGAGCAAACACAAGTGTGCCTGAAAAAGTGCCTGCAATAGAAATTAGCAAGCAACCCTGATAAATGGATATCCTTGAATATGAGTGGCCAGCTATTATTTTATATATATATATATATATATATATATATATATATATATAAAAGGAGTATTTAGGCAGCAAGAATTTTTTCTGAGAATTTTTTATCATGGTGTGTCTGTCTAACTTTCTATTTAGTTTTTTTGAACTTCCAACTAAGTTGTTTTATATCTGAATTAACTTTCCAAAATTCATTTAAAAAAAAAGAAAGCGTACGTATAGATTCAGTTTGACCGTTGTAGATGACACTACCTTTAACTGATTTGAAATATGTTCCAACAGGCTAAGAAATGCAGGCATTGTTAAACATAAACTTCTAATACTGACTTTACTGGCAGTTATAACTACTTGGATTGATACAATAAACATATTTTTGAAAGTTAATTTTGACATAAAACAATTTAGTCAAAAGTGAGCAAAACTAAATAAAAAATGGCACAGATAGACTTTTTCAATATTGTTTAATATGTATATTATTTATGCCACACAGATAGTTTCATCCAGGGTTTTGGATTTGTGAAGTTATGAATGACTTTTCAAACCTATCATGTTACTGACTTTCATAAAGCATTTTGAAAATTAGTACTATAGATCTATATTATAAACTGTCTGGTGTCTACATGTAAGAACCAAACAGTTCATTTTAGAACTGGACTGATAGACTGCACACAAAGATGATATAAATAGACTGAAGGCGAGTGCAAAATAAGTCACAGTTTTCAGGAGGACTGATAACAGAAAAATAGTGCACAATGCACTATGAAGTCTCAAACAGTTCTCCTGAGGTTTGAATTCAGTTTTTGCTCTCTAAGACTGTCTGCCTCCTAAGGAAAGTGAGTATAGTGAGTATAAGTAACCAGTAGACAGAGTAAGATGGATTCCTGCCTTTTCTAAAGTCATTAGCACAAATTGAACATAACAGAATCAAATGGAATTTGAACTCAGCTTGGTGATTCTGTTTTACATGACATTTACCATTATACTCCAGGTACACTCTTTCATATATATATATATATCTTGCTAAACAGATGGATTGGACAAAGGGGTTTCATAGAATACCTTCTGCATTCACAAACTCTCACATCACTAGACATTTTTTTATGGGGATACCTAAATGACAAAGTCTGTGCTAACAAACCTGCAACAGTCGCTGAATTGAGAGCAGTCATTAAATGAGAATACACACAAATAACAAATGCATTGTGATGTGATTCCATCACTTTGCATTGTCAGCACTGTTTGGACCAGAACAGACGTCAGTTTGAAAACAGGCGTTGACAAAACAATAAGATAGATTCTATTTAATTTTGAAAATGATATGTATTTTAATAAACACTGACTTTACCATTATTTAAACTGTGTATACATTTTTGGGACACCATGTTTGTGTGTGTATATATATATATATATATATATATATATATATATATATATTTTTTTTTTTTTTTTATTAGATACTTTATCCAAGCGGAAAAAGCAGGAAGGTAAATTCCAAAAACCCGATCCTAATTAATATTAAAATTTTATTTTAATATTAAAAAATGATACAGGAAGAGAGCTCCATGTAATAAAATATTACAGAGCAAATATAAATTAACTAGGATTAATTCAAGGATGTTGAATGACCATTTCGATATGAAATTCCCACAGGGGATAACACATCACCTCAGCAATATCCTTTTCGAAACTGGAGAAAAAAATCAGTAAGAGATATAATGAAGAAACTCTTGTGTGAGTGGAAGTAAAAGTTTGTTTAGAAAAAAGAAAGTGGTAAAAATTAGGGGGAGAGGGTTTAAAGCCATAATGTGTAGTTGATAGAGGCTGGAGAGAAGTAGTACAGACAGCTTGCACAAGAGTTCAAGGTTAAACAGTAAGAATAAACTTAAGGGGTATCATGTGTATTATATATATATAACTTCAAAGGTTAGTTTTAATGGGTACCTTGTTTGGAATATTGATCTGTTTTCTATGGCTTATCAGCCCTTTGTAGGTTATTTAAAGCTACAAAAATTTTTAGATTGTAAGAAGTTTTTTGAGATAATAATGGTTTAGTGATACAAGTCTTACTATTTAACCTATAACTGAGGGAGAACATGTGGATTTATTACTTTCTCAAGGGTATTTGCATGTGAGTGAATATAATGAACCCAACTCTCTGTTCAATGATTCCAAGCCATTATCCATTACACCACCTGCATATCCAAGTTTAAAGTATAGTTATTCCCAAGCAGTCACTCATTTTACTGGCAAAGCTCGATGTTGCTTAACTTTGGTGAATGTACGGGAACCAGTGTTTCAATGTGATGTGGCCATAAGCCTGTTTGGAATAGATGCACTCTCATAATTCTAAACAGTGTGTTTTACGCATATTAAACTGCCCACTCTAGAAAACTTAGTAAAGAAAATGTGCCCTCTGGCAGTGCTTGAACCTTTGTAGGAGAAATCACTATTTGATCTAACATGTTTGTTACAAAAAGGACACAGGTTCAAATCCTGCCAGAGTGTACATTTTCTTTAAGTTTTCTCATAGGAACATGTGCAACAATAGATGCAATACACAAATAGAGCATCTATTTCAATCACAGGTATCCACTAAAAATAACATTTGAAGCCACAAAAATGTATAAAAAATAAATGTATTATATATATATATATATATATATATATATAAATGTACAGGATGTCCCCCAAAAATGTATACACACACTGTAACAGTCTGTCATACTAACCATTAGAGAAGACTGAAGATGAGGAGTTTTATTTAAGGCAAAATAGGGCACCTCCACACTACCATTGATGAGATCTTACCAAACGGGTGGATTGGACAAAGGGGTTTCATAGAATACCCTCTACATTCACCAGACCTCACATCACTAGACTTTTTTAAATGACAAAGTCTGTGCTAACAAATTTGCAACAGTTGCTGAATTGAGAGCAGCCTTTGAACGAGAATACACACAAATACCAAACAAATTGTGATGTTTGCGATTCCATTGCTTTGCATTGTTAGCAGTGCCTGGACCAGAACATGTATCAGTTTGAGAACAGGTGTTAGCAAAACAATAAGATAGATTCTATTTAATTTTGAAAATGATATGTATTTTAATAAACACTGACTTTACAATTATTTAAAGTGTGTATACATTTTTGGAACATGATATATATATATATATATATATATATATATATATATATTTTAATTCAGATACTTCAATCCAAGAAGGGAATTTATAAACAAGTGCCGCCATAGGGCGGATTTTAAAATTTAACTTCTAATTTTTAATTTTTAAATTCTATATTTTTCTATAATTTTTTATTATTTTAAAAAAATTTTTTAATTTTATTTTTTTTTATTTTTTTTATTTATTTTTTTTTTTTTTACCTAGTATTGTCTTTATTTAGTTTAATTTCAAATGACCTAATTTTTAAAAAAAATAATTTTATTTCAAATCCTATATCTTTTTATTCCCTTTTATCAATAATTATGCCTTTTTAAGTAAAGGCTTTTTTTAATACTTCAACGTTTTGGGGAAATTAGATTTTTGAATTTGTCCAGCGTCTGTAATATTTAAAAAAAATTTTTTCTTTAGTTTCTTTCTTTTTCCCTCCCTTCCTTCTTTTATCTCTCTTACCAACTTTTTTCCGTGTTGCTTTAAATGATTCAACACGGCTGTCTGTTAATTTTTAGTTACATTCTCCCCTTTTTTTTTTTTTTTTTTTTTTTTGCAAACCCAGACGATGTCAATTTTTTTCTTTTCTTATTTATTTGATTTTATTCTATCCTTTTCTTTTTCTTTTTCCTTTTCTTTTTCTTTTTCCTTTTCTTTTTCTTTCCCTTTATTTTTATTTTTATTTTATTTTATTTTATTTTATTTTATTATTATTTATTTTTTAATTTCTTTGCAATCTATTTAAAAAGGAAAAGTAGACTAATTTTTCTCCAGTTTCTGAAAGGTTTTTTTCTGTTGCTGAGGTGATGTGTCGCTCCCCGTGGGGATCGTCATATCGAAATGGCCATTCAACATCTTTGAATTAATCCTTTTTTAATATATATATATATATATATATAAATAAATATACACATACATGTACAGGGGTGTGTGCTATAATCTGGACTAACTTTAACTTGACATAAAATGACGACCATATTAAATATATAATTTTTTTTCTTGTTTCAGATTTGTGTGACAACAATCTGTCGAATTAAGAACAAATTAAGCAAAATGTCCAGTGAACTCGAGTGCTGTACTCACACCCAAAGAGATTGTTGAGTTTTTCATTTCTCAAAATCGACTGTGTACGATATTGCCAAGAGCTTCAAAGAGTCTGGTGAAGCTGGGAGCAAGTCCCTGACTCCTCAGAGAAAAACACAGGACTGATCTGGGGTTTGCAAGAGGAACAAGGACTTCCTGGAGCAGCTTCAGGTCCTCATCGATGAAGACCCGAGCTCAGACCATGACGAAGGAGGTCTACCTGGATGTCATGAAGAATGTTGTGCACACAATACAGTCGACTCCCTGAGGACTACCATCATTGAGGCCATGACCAACTTGTCCAGGGAGCAGGTGACCAATGCCTGTAGGAGGTTTCGGCCTCGTGTGGAGGCTGTGATTGAAGCTGGAGGGGGCTGGATTGAATAATATGGTAGAGGAGAGATCAGGCAACAATGTTATAATTCAATTTGTCATGTAAATACTTGTCATTCTGAATAAACACAATTTTTCTTTCAGTATAGGTTTTTCTGGATTGTAGTGCATACCACTTCCTGTACATATATAAATATTTTTTGATGTTAATAAAACTGTTCAATGTAATATAACAGAGCTATAAATGTATATTTACACATATAAATATATGCTATAGACGTAGGATTATATATATATATATATATATATATATATATATATATATTGGCAATCTGCAAAATGTGTGAGTTTTTGGGTAGGGTTTAATGAGTTTCAACCAGGAATTGTCTTCATGTTTTACTTAAAATTTGCTATTTTTCCTCTGTAAACCTGATTTTGTTTTTCTTAAACCATTAGCATTCTATAGATGACTATTTTTGCCAAGCAAAATGTTAATTCTGCCAATGCAATTTGAATTTCTTGGTTGTGTAGTAATATCCTTCTATGGCAACCCCTAAAACAATATTGACTGAAATTGAGAGCTGGGCTACTGCAATTTCAAATATGTAGAACTAATGTATAAAACACTATATTTTGAGGAAATTCCATAGACAGTAAAAGAGGAAGTAATATTTATAAATGATGCAGAGTGCTCATTTCTATTGCCAAAAAATGAAAGAAATTCTTAAAACTAATTAAGAGTCAATCTTTATAATATTAAATTTTTAATTCATTATTTCAAAAAAAGTGTTTTATGGTTACACCCAGCAAAATAATCCATTATTTTATAATGGCCTTTCAAAATTATTCTCTTAGACATCTCTTGATGAACTATTTTAGACATGGCTCAAAAGGCATCCATTCTGTGTGTGTGTGTGTGTGTGTGTGTGTGTGTAATAAAGAAAGCTAAACAGAATGATACACCCACTGCAGAACAAGTTATGCACGTGACTGATATATAATGTTGTGATAACATAAAATCCATTAAAAATAATAATACTGTCAATATTTTAAAATATGTTTGTATAATATGAAATAGTGCAAGTATTGACCAAAATAATTGAAAATACTCGGATTATTTATTGAAACTTTCTTTTAGTTATTGTTTAGCTGATAAAAGGATTTTAGAAGAATGCTTTTGAAAATCATTTTGAAGTTGCTGTCAGCTAAAATAATAGACCTAAATTATTTTGTACAAAGAAATAATAATGTCATCTTAAGTCTTTTAATAACAATAATGCTTTTGATATTGTCAAAAAACACTTTAAAAAATAGATGAATCAGTTTAAACAATAAATTGCAAAACTGTATGACAAAAGATAAAAAATCAATTCTGAGAAAAAAAGAGATTGCTATAAAACATTGGATGAGGTGGTGTGTAGAATGTTTTTGTTTTTGGTTGCATGGCCTGCATTTTTCTTATCCTCTTAACAATATTCTATGATTGGTCAGTAAAGATATTCAATTTTATTTTGATAGTCTTAGAACTGTTATACTAGGTAAAGAAAAATTTAAAAGTATTTTGAAAGTAAGATAATCTTTACTTACAAATTCTTATTTACATGATCATTTCAATGAAAAAGTAATGGAATGCAAGTTTTATTGTAATCTGTCAATGTTTTAGTAGATAGGTTCACCTATCGTCCAGTTAACACTTGTCATCAGTCTTTTGAACAAGAGCAGAGGTTTATCCCTTGTTTCCAGTTTAGGATTGGGTTTCTGGTTCCTTCTAAAACTTTTTCCTTCTGTTTCACTTTCAGTAGACTGTTGTGTCTTAGTTGCATTATTGCCTTGATTGGGGTGAACTGATTTAAAAAAAAGAATTTTACATTTGTAATAGTCACCCCATATCACAAGAGCAGACTGTGCTACACAATCTTCTCACATGCTTTCTGTTCCTAATTATAAGTCCTAGTAAATTATGTTGTGACAGGAGAGGAATGTGCATTTATCAACTGGCAAATATGATATTAGGTTAGCGGATTTTCAAATGGCTCAAAATATGTGCAACATAAAAAGATGAAAAAGAGAAAATTAATTCATGCCCTCAGATGAAACAAAAAAGACAAAATGGAATTTGTAAATTGAGTCCAAATTTTGGTCAAAGATGCCAATTTCACTTTCGTACTAATGCCCTTGGAGAAAAGTATGAATAGATCCCCACTTTTATTCACGCTATCTAAAGTCTAATTATTACAGGTGCTACATAAAAGGAAGAGTAACATGATGAGAGAGTCTTTTACAAGTAGGTATGAAGAAGACTCAATTCCCACAAACAAAGAGACTTAGACAAACAGAATCATAGAACTGAATGATTACAATTGAAGAAACTGATATGGTTTTACAGATGCTCAAATTCAGCCAATAGTTATAAATTTCACTTTTCTGCAATGAGTATAGCACAAATACTAGAAACTTGTCAGCAGATGTAAATTTGGACAAGAGTAATATATTTCACAAATTTGATGGTCTTCTATAATGAATATAGCACAGATACTAGAAACTTGTCAGCAAGGGTATCAAGATGTAAAGGATAGCAACACAAAAATACCCATGATAAGATATATCAGACATGTGAAGATCAAGATTATTGTAATACAAAAGAGGGAAGGAGTGTAAATAAGTAAACATGTTGATGTATGGGAATGAAAAACCATATAAAAGTAGAAAAAGTAATTTTAAAGTTGTTTTTCCCACTCTCCTTTAAGCTTAATATAAAATGAAAGGCAGTAAAAGGTATATATCCATACCAAAGATGTATTTTAAGGTGTATAGTAAGCAAAATAATTGATGTTCCAAGTATGGACTATAGTAGGGATATCTGAACAGATCCCAACAAATTTATTTTCTTGAAGCATATTTTTAAAGATCATTTTTTACTGGGATTGTGGGGGGTGCTCAAAGAGTCAATTTTCTTTAGAATTGCACTCTTTGGGTAGAATAGTTTAAAAACATTTGTTGGCAGTTTTTAATTTGCATTGTAAAGGCTTTGTTAATAATATGACAAAAATTTGATGAAATGAAAATCACAAAAAAATAGAGCATAGTAAAAAAATTATTTAAGAACAAGAAAGAATATATTGTAATCAGATTTTGTTTGTGTAATATAATGCCCCTTCCTCTTAGTTTCAACCCCTACAGTTGTCTTTACTCGAACGATGGTAAGGAGAGTTTAGTATGGCACATGGTGAAAATGAAGAGAAAAAAATGAATGTGGAATCCTAACTTTTTTATTTAAACTTAAAATGCCAACCTTTTAGCATCATTGAGAAATATGTTACTATTTTCAGTCCCAAGGCATGTGACAATAGGTATTTACTAAGATTAGCCTACTCTGGCACAAGGCAATAAATTTAGAGCTCCTAATGAGGATCAAACTATCTCAAAGAGTAATGGTTGGCAAAACTAGCTAGCCAAACATGACAAAATGTCTGAAACTGTATTAGAAGGATTTTACAAAAATTAAAATATAGTAGCAAGAACTTATGGAAATTCTACAATTTTTTTTAGTTTTTCATATTGCTTTATCCATATGCCATTATTTATAGAAGTATGAGGGTACAAATGAAAAGATTTTCCATTTTAGTAAAGCAGATGTTAAACACTTCAGTGTTGTCACTTCTATCTTTCTTAGTATGTTTGCTTTCTTTTTCTCATTATAACAGCATCTCTGATTTATCTTTTTCTTTCATCTTTCCTTGCCATCAAAATGGTTCATTATTTATTTGAGGTAATGGCCAGGTGTAAAAGAAAAAGATACTCACCATAAGACTTGTTTTGACACCTTTATTTTTAACAGCACATATATACAGCTTCAAATGACCCAAAAGTGAAGCTGGCTGGAAGTAAATAAAAAGGTTAGGGGTTTATTCTATTCACTGCTGCTATACTAAGAATTTGTGGGCACGGGACAGGTAAACTATTACAGGATGTAACACACATGCTAACTAACTTACAAACTAATTAATTATCATAATTATTGGGTAAATTAGTAATTTAGTTTAGATGAGAAAGAGTTTCAATCAGAAAATATACCAAAGCTTTTAGTCACAGTCTATACAAGTAGTTAATTTGAAGTGATTTAGTCCTGGGGGAAATAGTTAATATTATTAAAAGTACTGACTTAGTAGAAGAGGCTTAAGAAGAGCAGCAATGTTTAAAGTTCTTCATAAATAATCGCTTTTATATAATAAGCTTCCTTTTTAATTGACATATGGTCAATTTTAAGCCTGTTTTTCTTTTCTTCTTTTGTTATATATATATATATATATATATATATATATATATATATATATATATATATAATTCCAAGTGAAGAGGACTCAAGGTTTTTTTTATCTTGAGTGCTCTGACATTTATTTTATTGTAAACAGTGCTCAATATAATGAGTATTATAAAGCTTAATATAATATAATTATATGGTTATATAACAATTTTACATTGCGACATGGAAATTTCTATGTTTCAAGATAGGTTCTCATCATCAGGCAATGTTGGTGAGGTTGTGCAGATGAAACATAGAAATTTCCATGTCGCAATGTAAAATTGTTATATAACCATATAATTATATATATATATATATATATATATATATATCAACCAAAAAAGAAAAAGAAAATTCAGTCAATAATAAAAGTTTTTACAAAATGTTATTTAAAAAAATAGTAATATTTCACAGATGACTGAAGTCTGAAGCAAGTTTGATAAGTGTTTATAAAAGCTGCCAATTATATTAGCATCATAAAATCACTTTAAAAAAAAACAGGTCAAAGCTGAAGACACTTGGCAGAGGCGCACAGCATGGTCAGACTTATGCTGTGTAAAACATATTGGTTTACAACACCTATATTACAATTGTTTAATAATGAAAGATTGGTGTCAGGAAGGGTATTAGGTTGATCTATAAAAGCCCAACAGTTTAGGATAATAGCAAATAGCTTTTGCTTTTTTTATTAAGTACATAGATCATTTGAATGAGGTTGTTAAATTTATCCCATGAAGTATTTCAGTTTAGAAAAAGATGAGGAAATATACAATGAAATAGTGGAGGGGGGTTCATAAAATGAAAATGATACATCAGCACCAGAGAGGGCATCTGGTTTTAAAATATATGCTCTACAAAGCTCACAGGATGAAAATACCAGGAAGAAAAAAGCTAATAAAAACAATTAAAAACAATTTTCTTATTCCAATGTTAATAATGTTTGATTGGGAAGAAACTGAATATATTGCAAAGAGAAAATGTGTATGATGAAGATTGATTAATGCATAAAAAAAAATATATAGAATGAAAAATATCAACTGGAGGTGTATGAATTATGAAAATCTCTGTGAAAAGGAACAGGTCCCATAATTTGAGGACTTTGAATTCTGTAAAGTGTATAATATTATATGAAGCATAAAATAAAAGATGGTTTCAAACCCCAAATGTTAAGCCCAATTAAAACTAAATAATTTTTCAGTAAGAGTAGGTAGGTTTGTCTATCATCCGGTTCACACTCCTTCTTAGCCTTTTGAATAGGAGTAGAGGTTTACCCCTTGTTTCCTGTTTAAGATGGGTCCCCTAGTGCTGTCATTTTAATTCTCTTTTATTCCTAGTAGCCCCTTGCATCTTAGTGACATTATGACCTTGATTGGGGTGAATTTATACACACACACACACACACACACACACACGCACACAATATATATATATAATTTTCTAGTTACTGGGGTTTCAAATACTTGTGTGATTGTCTAATGACTTAGTTGCTATTATTTTTTTTTTAACATTTTAGCAGGTCTGTTCTATTGTTTGTTTCTTTTAGTTCTCCCAATACAAGGCTTGAGATTCACTCAATGTAGAGGATTACATGAACAAAGTGTGTGACAGGAATGTAAGAGAAAGTAGAAGGAATTGAAGATTGTGAGAATAAGGAGGATAGATAACAACTCTTAACTTAAAAAGGTTAAGATTGTAATGTTCAGGAAATCATCCAGGCAAGAGTCGGTTCCACAATGTAATAGTTCTTAGAAAAAAACTTGCAACTGGAATACATAGGAAATGTAGTTGATTAGATTCCATAAAAATAGCATGGTATGTTCAGGCTGTGAAAGTCTGAACTGGTGGAACTAAAGAAAGGAGGTTGTCTGAAAATTTGCTATGAAAATAGCGACAGAGTAGTAATAAGCTTGTGATATTGAGTTTGTGGGGAAAAGGGTTGTAGAGCGAAAAATAAGTCATCCCCTCCCCACATGGCCATGTAAACAATTTTAAACTCTATCAATGCTGGAAAATGAATATTGAGCAGCTCCAGCCCAGATATGATGGCAAGTCTCCATTTTTTGGTCTAATCTGACTCTTGTAAAGGTAAAGCGTAGCAGGAGTTAGATACTTTCTGGAACCATAGAAAGAGTGGGCCATTTTTCTAAGATTTTTATCAATGGATTGTATATATGTGTTTCACTTGAAGTTTTCAGGGAAAATGAGACTTAATAGTCATTCAAAGCACAGTCTCGTTAACAGTGTAACTTCATCATAATTCGAGAAATGTTAAATGGGTTTGTTTTTTTAGCATTTTAGGTAATCTATTCTCTTACCTTCTTCAGGTGAATGTGCTATCTGATTCAGAATTTTTTTTTATTGTTTATAACACAGTTGATATTGTGGAGTTTATTCTCTTGCTGTGTTCAGTACTTTTGGTTTCTAGCTTCAATAGAATGAGTCAATAAAAGATACCCTGATAGCAATACATATATCATAACAACTGGTCTAAATGAAGAATTAGGTCAAAATAACTCAGCAATAAATAACACATTCACCTGAAGGTCAGAGAAGGGATTAACAAAATCAAGAGTAAAAAATAAATAAAATGGAAGACGGACAAAAGAATATTTGTTGAATATAAAAAAGGATTTCTCTTGAACCAAGAATTGAACTATACATGAGATATAAAATAAATTATATCTAAACATAAACTTTGACTAAGGTTTTAAGTTAATTGACCCTTTAGCATTCAACACACTCAAAACCACACAGTAAATATCGGCTGTCAAAGTTTCACTGTTTGTGTGACTTTCTGTTATTTGTGATGATGTCATATATTACGACAAAAATAAGTTGGGGTGCATTATGGCAGGTCAAACAATGACAGCCGATATTTACAGGGTGGGTTAAATGTTAAAGGGTTAAAAAGTAGAATGAATGGTGTTTTGTCTAACACACACACACTTATGTATGTCTTTTATAAAATGATATGATATAAATATTTTTATGAACACTTAAAAATCATTTGTAGGTGAAATTATTTTGCATAGAAATCCAACACATGGAGCAAAAATGGTGTCCAAAAAACACCTGTAGGTCCAGTCATACCAATAGACTATAAGGATGAGACAAATCCCCATCTTACGAGCATTTCTTTTAATTATAATGTAAAAATAATTCAGCAGATGATGTTATTTTTCAATGGCAACTAGATTTTTGGCAATTGCTTAGTTTTCATTGTTTGATACTGTGTATCTGAAAAATGGCATTTTTTATCGCAGTTGCCATAGCTTCTTGAGACTATAGCTGAGACCAAAGTGTAATGTCTGTTCTTATTAGCTTAATCTGATTCTCTCTCTCTATTTATATCTTCCCTTCTTTCATTTTTTCACTTAAACCTTTTCCTTTCTTTGTGCTTGATCAAAATGGAATAGTTCATTATTTATGAAGTGTTGGCAAGGTGTAATGGTTGTGCAAACTAATGACAAGCACAATTATAATAGGAGGTTTTTTTTGGTGTTCAAGAAGACAAAACAGATGCTTGTAGTTTATTCTAGGAGGTTATGTCTACCTCTCACCTGTCAAAGTAAATATTGTTAAATTTAGTCCTAAGCTAATCTTCTCATATTTGTATTCAACACTGGGAGGAGAACTATTTGATTTTCTTTAATGTTTCTGTTTGCTACTAGTAATATTTCAAAATTGAAAAAAAAAATCTTAATGATAATATACAAGACCAGGTACTTAATTACCATCAGGATTTGAGTTTGTGATTGAATTTAAATGCAAAACATTTGTAGATTTCTGTCCTAAATTCATAACTCATTGGACCCAGAGAAATTTCACAGGTCATCTTTGTAAGTTTCATCAATATAAAAAGAAAACATGTTAATTTTAAACAGTAACATGTACAATTTATATACAGATTTATATATGTTAAATATAAAAGCATTATTTTTCTTAGTTTTTAGGAACTTCAAGAAAGATATTTTTAAGAGAAAAATATTCCTCTTCGTTCATTTCACTATTCTTTGTTCAACTCTACAAATTTTAACTTTTACATCAAACCATCACCTGACCACGGAAAATGTGATCAAATTGTCTGCAGTTAAATATTGGTTGTCTCAAGTATATTTCAACTATCTATATTTCTGAGATGAGGTATTGTAACTATTTAGATAATTTGGATTGTTATACTCATCTTTATTGCCATATTCACAATGATTTAGCCATTATACACTCTGGCGTTCTTCAGGTGATATATGTTGGAATTTCAAACAAAACTCTTTATTTAGTCTATTGGGATTATCATTTATCCATCACACTGAGATGGTGCATAGGGCAGCAACTTTTTGTTGCTGTTTCTGTAACAAACTGTTTTTTACGGGGTAGGGTTGTTAGCCTTGCACCCAACCCCCAAACCTGGACCGGTGGACCATTCTTGGTCCTTACGTTTACAGCACCTGGTATTCCCAAATGGTCACCCATTTAAGTACTGACCAGGCTCGATGTTGCTTAATTTCGGTGATCGGACGGGAACTGGTGTATTCAACACGATATAGCCGTAGACTTGCCTATTGGGGTATATTGTTCTAATTCCATGTGATAACTCTTTAGGTGAAGTCACTTTTGAATCACTCAACTAACACTTTTATGTTTGGGAACCTCAGTGAGTAAATTTTTGAGACTTATAAACCTAATGTCTCATTAACCATTTTTTTTTACCAGAGCTCATATTACAATTTTTTGTACTGTTGTTTTTCTCTAACTCTGTCTATGCTTGGCTGGCTTAGAAGATTTCTGTGATCTAGCTTATGCACTGATTCCTTAAGTTTTCATATTTTCCAGTGATATTCACTGTTTATTATTTCAACCCAAAGAGTTGTGAGTTCAATACTTAATCACAGAAGTGGGGAAAAAAACTAGTAGAGTTGAGTTACTAAAGAGAATAAACTGAAACTGAGATATCCAAAAAAAGGCACGTCACATGGAATTAGAACAATCAATCTCCACAGACTAAATAAATGGTTTGGTTTGAAATTCCAATGCATATATCACCTGAAGAAGGCTAGAGCGTACAATGGTCAAAACATTGTGAATATGATACTAAAGATGAAGCCAACAGAATGATGTAAATAGTGTAAACATTTCAACTATCACAAATATTTGACTTTGGCATGCATTTATTTTAATCATATTATTTACACTATTTACATGTGAACTAAGGTAACACACACTGAAAGGATTAAAGGATTGTTTTATGAATTTGGTGAGATAGTAATTGTGAGTTCAATCTCTGGTCCAGGCAGTATGTAATTGGTGGAAAAAGAGAAAGCAATAACTAAGCAGTACTAAAAATAAGAACTAGACAAGGTATCCCTCGAACTGAATAGTAGGAGAACTGTTTAGCTCCATAAATTAAATAAAGGTTTTAATTCGAAATTCCCTGTGGGTTACCAAGATTGATATACACCTGATGAAGGTTGAAGGTCACAATGGTCAAAACATTGCAATAACAATTAAAATAAGATCAACAGTCCACATGTAAATAGTGTATATAATGAAAACTTCTCATCCAAGAAATTTAGACAGAAAAAAAAGATATTAGAATCAGTAATGAATTTGTGGATAGTAAAATAACTTACAACAGTAATCAGTATATTTAGGAGAGTATAGAAAATATTATACCCAATGTACATATTAACAAACATTATAAGAAATATCCTTATCCAAATCAGTATCAAACATGAGTCCAGCAGTTATTAAAGATTTTTTCTTTTTTTTTTTTTATAATAACCAAGTGAAATAAGGTATTGGTTCATGAATTTGGTGGCATACTAATTGCCAGTTCAATCCCTGGGCTGGGTATATAGACTGGAAACAGGGTGAGCAATAACTGAGCAGTACAAAATAAGAACAAGATGAGATATCCCTAAATATGGACAGCAGAAAATGAGAACAATTTGTGATTAAATAAAGGGTTCAGTCCAAAATTCCCTGAAAGTTACTCGGATATCAATCTGAGACACTTGACGAAGGCCTGACAGCACAATGGCTGAAACACTGTGATAATAACAACAAAGGTGAGGACAATTGTCTAAATGTAAATAATGATAACTTCTCATTTCAAAAATTCAAAAAGAAGAAATTTGACTTTTTAGCAGAAGTTAAATTTCAGATGCTGATTTAAAAGCAAGCAGGGATTTTGACAAAGAGCCTTGAAATCATAGCTTTCCAGTAGATTTTTGTAATTTCAACATAACTTGCAGCCTTGAAATTCCAAATATCAAATAATAACTTTGATGTCTCTTATAAGGTTACAAAGAAACTTATAAATTGAGTTGTTACCTTCTTATCATTCTTTTACCATTAATTGATAACCGTTCTTGATTTTTCTCTTAATTCTTGGAGGTATATTTAAAAATACAAGAAGGTAAACTAGTACAAAATGTGTATGATTATTTGGGAAGCAGCCCATCATCAATACATGTTTGATTAAAAAAAGAAATAAGAAATGTTTTGTTTTTTCAGTTAATGTTTCTTGTTTCTATCAGCTGGTTAGTTAAGGGCCATACGTAATATGCACTTGGGCAATCATGTCTCTTTTGATACATGATTTTTCCACAGTAAGCTGCCATTTCTTTTTGCGGTTGACTGGTTGCCAATCAAGTCTATGGAACCCAATCTGTCCTGCTATTTAACCCATAGCTGGATGGTGAAGCAAAGGATTAATACCTTTCCCAAGGGTATTTGCGATAAAGTGAATGCAACAAATTCAACTGGAATTTGAACTTGGCTCTCCGATTTCTCATTTTGAGCTGTATCCTGGGCCCAACGCTCTTCCTTATTTTCATCAACGACCTCCCAGATGAGATCAAGTCCCAAGTAGGCATCTACGCAGATGACACTACAATATACTCCCGCACCAGTAAGAAACCTGTCGTGGCGGACAGACATAATCTCACTGCTGACCTTGAGCGGGATCTACCCTCTGTGGTGAACTGGGGCAAGAAGTGGCTTGTCAACTTCAATTCCTCTAAGACCAAGCTGTTGTCTGTCAACCATTACAGGCAACCTCTTCTGCCTCCCATAAGCATGGACCAGATGATTCTCCCGGAGAGTAATACACTACGCCTCCTCGGACTTACCCTGTCCTCAGACCTCAAATGGAACCACTATATTGAATCCATAGCAATGAAATGATTTAAAAAAAAAATATCCATTGCACTGCAATGTATATTGTTTATATATAAGAGCATATATGCCCAGATCCAATGAGAAAAAAAAATATTGTCCAAACAATTGAGATCTAGTGCTTTTGACCATACTTTTAGCCATTATCAAAATCAAGGAAAAAAAAATGTGGATCTTATAAGTTTCTTTTAAATACTTTGTATTTGGCATTTGTGTTATGATGTCATAACACAAATATATGAGGTAATATAAAAGTGAGCTAAAAGTAGGTTACTTCACAATTATAAAATCCCAGCCCCTAAATAAAAGATGATCTTATATAAGTACTAGCAGTATAGCCCGGCGTTGCTCGGGTGTAATGAAAGCTTTAAAATGGTCCTGTAGCTCAGACTCTTTGGACGTTGACACAAAAAACTAAAAAGCAATAGTTGTTTCCAGTTAAAGCGAAACCGTAGACTGAAAGAAAAATGAATGGATATAAGTCAAATTTTGATTTCCTGGTATCGATATCAAATAAGTTTTTTCGTCATAGCCTTTTATATATATTATTGATTTTCTGCACTATTGTAAGAACTGCAACCTTGAAACTTTTGAATATCATTTCTTATGTCTTTGTCTATGAGTGTATCAAATTTGATTAAAATCGGACCACTCCTTCTATAACCCGATTTTTTTGATTATCGATTTTCGATATTTATCGGGGGTCCCTCGACACAAACCCTAGCTAAGAATACTTGCAGACGCTTATAGTATGACTGTGTAAATTTTCAAGAAAATCGATTCAGCCATTTTGGAGTCTATAGGTAACGGAGACACACACAGACAAAGTTCCATTTATAAAGAAGTTTAGATTTAGATTGGGTTTCTTAGCTGATGAAAATGGCATTAAAAACTTAAAGCACCCATTTAAATATATTCTGCAATAGACCAACACCTTTTAGATAATCTAGATACAGATTCATGGCTTTTTATTTTGTGCAAAGCACAGTCAGCAAAACATCTGCACACTTTAGAGGTAGGATATACTAAATTATATCAACTGTCTTTGTGCTGACATAAAAATAAATTTATTAATTCTTTTTCTTTAATGTGAGTCTATATTTTCCTTTTTATACAAACTGGAACTATTTATTCCTGTTCCTTCCATTCCCCCCCTCTTTAAAATTATATTGTATTTTAATGTGCATTGTGGTGCAACGGATGTTGACTCAGAATGAGAACTTAGAGAGCTGAGTTTGAATTCCACTTAAATTCATTGCATTCACTTACACGCAAATACCCTTGGGAAAGGTATGTATCCATCACTTTTCCCTCCAGATATAAATTGAATAGCAGGATAGACTGGGTTGTGTAGCCTTGATTGGCAACCAGTCCACTGCAGAAAGAAATGGCAACCTACAGTAGGAAAATCTACTTTGTCAGTCATGGATTGAAACAAACATGGTTACCCAAGCATATATCATGTATAGAACTTGTTGGGTTATTATCAACAATGATAGAAATTTTATAACTTTGTAAAAATACTTGAGACAACATGATTGTTCAACATCAATATGTTAGTAATATTAACATTTCTGTGTAGCAATAGAATACCAGAGATGGATTTTATAATTAAAAAAATGTCCTTTGGTTTTTGCCCTATTCGTATCTCATGGAATTTATTTGTTTAGGAATGTCTGAAACTCTTAATTTAGCAAGTTAAAAAAAAAAAATGTTTTTATTCCCCTCCATCATTTCAAAACTTTGACAGATTAATGAGTTGATCAAATAAAAATATATTCTAAATCACTGAAATTTTTATTCACGCATTTATACCAGGATTTTTTTTTTCAGCTTTCACTATCAAAGTGGCTAAACATTCTTTACAGACTCTATTTTCAAATTATTCCATGTTGGAGAAAATTGATGTTGCTTAACCCGACTATCTAATTGTCCAAGCATAAGTTTCAGCTTCTAATTTCAATTTATTAACTCTTGTATCAATATTATAAAATCAAATATTGATGAAGTGTTTTAATTCAACCATACAAGTGTGCATGCACACATTATAGATTCTAATATCAATTTATTCCCTCCTGAAACAATGTTATTAATAAAAATATGGTGAACACTTTTAACCAACAAATGTTCCAGCATACCAGGCAATTGCTAAATTGTTTATTCCCTCTTAGATAAATGGTATAAATCAAAATATTGTTGATGTTTTTTAATTCGACCATCCATTTGTCAAAGCATTACATTTCTGGATGCTATTCACTTCATTAACCTTCAACATTCTTTGCAAATTACTTCCCCTTACACTGCATTCATTTTCAGATCTCTTTCTATTGTCACTGGAAAAGAATACCACAACTTTAAAATTTACAGTCTAGTAAAATCATTAGCAATTCAATTATATTAATATCAGTCATGCTTGCCTTAATTCTCAACCCTTAACAATCCCTTTCTTTATCATTAGCAATGTATTTATATAATAAACTTTATCCTACTTTTCAGTATAATTAGACTCTCCTGTAAAGAATAAGTCTACAGCTTCACCATGCTAAGTGATGCTGCTGTGATTTCTGTAGCAATTATATTCTTACATAGTGATGTTACTGGCCCCATGCCAGTCAGGTTTTGAATTTGGATGTCTTTCTCCCAAACTGATTATCAACCATGGCTAGATAGCCCAGTATGCTTTACTCTTTAACCTATAGCTTTGGGAAGTAAAGATGAATTAATACCTTTTCCAAGGTTATTTATGCAAAAGTTAATGGAACAAACTTGGCTGGAATTTGAACTCCTATTTTCCATGTTGATAACAGCTGCTCTACATGCCCATGCAATATTATATACAGTGTCAAGCAAAAGAAATGAGCTAGCTAACTAAAAATAAATTTGATTAATTTTTGCTACAAAACTGTGTTTTGAAAAATATTTTCAGGAGTAGTGGCTGTGGCCATTCCAGACTGTAGAGCAGGTTGTCACATTGGAATAGTATGAAAGGAAATGCAAACCAGAATAAATGGATATGCTAGAAATAGGGAATGAAAAAATAGCATAAATTTTTTTTATATTTAGGGACATTAAATGCCATAATCAGTAGTGTGACTCTTTGTGGCATGAAATACAACCTCAACTAGATGTGGGTTAGAAGTCAAGACCAATCTTGTCATACATGCAAAGTCTTCACATGATATATACAAGGTGTTCTGTCATGTTGGAAAATTTCACTTTTTATATCTAGTAAACGGTGAAATCTTAGCAGAGTATTTTTGCTGTTTTGTATTCCATCAATTTTATTAACTTGACATTGGATAAAATAAACCTATTCTGTAGATAATGATTGTCTAAATTCCTGACCATAGACAATTAATTTCACCCTAATTTGTAATACATTTCTATAAACAAATCATTTCCAGTACTTTTTCTATAATAAAATGATTTTCATTATACATGAAACTGTCCTACTCTGCCCAGTAATGTATTTCAAATAGTCTTCTCGTGATGGTTATTTTGTAGTATTTATGTCTTACATAGACTAAGTGAGTACATTCAGTTAAAATGTATTTCATATTTAGTGTGTCTTGGCATGTTGTGCATGTTGGTTGATCTTCATTCTTCAGCAAGTAGGAATGAATGAAGCATATGTAGCGTACACCCAGTCAAGCCAATGTTACATCATCCTTTCTTGCTTTTCTAGATACCTGCTTACATTCATCCAGAATCGACTTGATTGTACAAAGCTTATTATTTGCATTCACGGTCCAGTACTTCTGCCATTTCTGTTGAATGAAACTGGTTATTTTACTTTTCAAGTTCGTATAAGGCAGGGGTTTTCAAACTGTGGTCTGCAGACCACAGGGGGCCTGCAAGGATAAGATAGGGGGTCTTAACTCATCATGTGAAATTCAAAGTATAAATTTTCAATGTCTGGATATTTATTTTTACTTATTAATGTTATCAAATGACAAAAGCTTGCACTATTGCTCATTACATGTCAACGTTATTTATACTATAAGCTATTTTTAGTAAACATTTATGTATAAATTTCATAAGCATTTATAGTGGGTCCCTAGACTAAAAGTTGAAATATAAAGGGGTCCGTAAGTCAAAAAGTTTGAAAACCCCTGGTATAAGGGATCCTAAAACTATTATCAAGGGTTTCATTTTGGGCAGGTTTTGCAACACTATTTTCTGTCTGCAACATCCTACCACATAAATTATATCTCTCTTACAACACCAGAAAATATCCCAGTTCAACAATCAAGACAGCGCTGCTGTAAAATGAAGACTCCCAATACAAACTCTTAAGCAAATGGATGGCAGAGTGGGGTTTAGGAGAGGTAACAGGAGGAAGCATGTTAAGAACTACTTGGGATAGGAAGGTGTGGAAGACCATAATCACCTATACCTTGAAGGGACACAGCACATAGAAGAAGAATCTAATGCCATTATAGTCATTTAGTAAGTGTGGCTTACATATGGCACAAGGCTGAAAGTATGGAGCACCTAGTTAGGATCAAATACTATTGTCATAATTGATCTAGTGAAACAAGCTTGTTAACCATTACACCATATTGAAGTGCTCAACCTAAAGCCATTGTCAGTCATTTTCTCATTCAAAGTAGAAGGTTAATAATTAATTGAAAAATGGATTTTTCTTTGCTTTTTTGACTAATTTTACACCAAGTCCTCTATATAAATATATACAAAGCTATGTATTTACCCAATTCATTACCTCTGCCTTAAGGTGGAAGTATTGTACTTATGTTTGCCTGTCCATGGTCAAGATATCTCAAGACCCACCAGATGAATTTGGATGAAACTTTCAGAGATGATTGGACTTATGACTGGCATGAACTAATTAGAGTTTGTGTTCGAACCAGTATGGGATAAAATTTCTAGGTTATTTTCCTTGTTTTATTAAGAAAATTCATTTTTTATGTTTCAAATGTCAAATACTGAATTACCTCTCCTAGATCATTTTAAGTATGCATTTAATTTTGAGAGCGGTTAAGTTCATTTTTTGTATTTTCATTCTTGAAAAGTCAGTTCACTGTGCAGGGCCAGGAAGTGTTTCCCATCTGAGTCCATCCTGCACATATATAAATCTACCATCCGCCTGTGTATTGAATACTGCTGCCACATCTGGTCAGGTGCCCCTGCTGTTCACTTGGGGTTCTTGACAGAATCCAATATAGAATCTGTAATGTGATAGATACTGACTTGGCAGCTCAGCTGCAGTTGCTATCTCACCGGCATGACATGGCTTCCCTGTGCCTCTTCTATAAATACTTTCATGGCTTCTGCTTCAATGAACTTAGATCACTGGTGCCTCCTAGGCATGAATTTACATGAGCTACTAGATTAGCAACTAGGTCCCACCTTTTTACAGTGAAACCGATAAAATGTAACTGCAATTTCTACTCTAACAGCTTCTTTTATCACACCTCCCGCCTGTGGAATTCCCTTCCATATACTTGCTTCCCCAACAGCTACAATCTCCAGGAATTTAAATGTAAGGTCAATAGACATCTCCTATCTCACTAACTCGCATCCATTCTCTCAATCTCTTTTTCCCTCTACTCCACCCTTATTTTTGGTATTCTCATCTGTCTATTACCCTCCTCCTGACATTTCCCATAACCCCACTTCTCATCACGTTCCCCTATGTAACCCCCTGCGCAACAGTGGCAGTAGAATGCCTTGCTTGGGGTGAGAAGATTTAAGAAAAAAAAAGTCAAGTTCATTGCAGCTGTTCTTTCTCATTTTAATAATCATCTCTTGCTAATCACCGAGATGATGAAAGTACTGCTTTGGCAAAGGTTTGTGGTCTTTGACTGCTCTTTCTAGTTTATCATGAGACTGTTTAAATAATCAAGTGATGGTCATTACACCTTTATTATAAACATTTGAACTTAAAAACGCCAAGAAACTATCTTATTTGGAAGTACAGGTTGGGTTCTGTTGTTTTGGGGGTCACCCTGTAGGAGGGATATCCATCACTAAATTTAAAAACTACCTTTTATCTATATATAAAAAATCCGGAAACTTCCATTATTTTATTCCATCACATCCTCTAAGATAGACATGACTGAGTAAAACTATATTTGACAAAAGGCTGCTACAATGTACCATATTTGAAAAAGAATAGGTCGTATTAATTTTAAGAATAAAGTTTATTCCTAAACTTTACAAATATCATTTCGAATGGACAAGAATCCCGTTTCAATTTTGCCCTGCATTTGCAAGAACTCTGAACAAATCACAAGATCAGACACACCAAAAGTTTGTAATTTGGCTCCAGAAAGATATATTTATGCATGGCCAGTTTTATGTTGCATGGTCAAGAGTAAGAAATACTAAGAATTTATTCTTCACAGTTAAAAAGGAAAAAAAGAAACTTTCCTCAACAATATTGTTTTTGAAAAAGTTCTATAAAACTAAATCAAATTAAAGAAATTATTAAACCATGAAGTTGGGTTTTTATCAAAATATTTTTCCAAATAAATCAGCTTATTAAAATTTCCTCGGTTGATTTGCGAAGTTAAACAAAACCTAAAGTTTGTAAATCTCAACAAAAAATTTTAATGATAACTTCAACAATAAATATTGAGGGTTTCAACACGCATCAGCATATTGCAAAAAAATTCTAGTAATTTAAATATCAGCTGCGTGAAAGAGAAAATAAAATTTTGTCAAATACACACACACTACAACAAATCACTTAAGTATATAGTTCTCTTATTTTCTCCACAATATTGTTCTGTATATAAATATATATAGAATTAATACAAACCTAAAGTTTGTCACTTAGCAATTTGGTGTAAATGTCAGTATCCTGACTCTAGAGACAGACCCTTCAGTAATCATTATGCTCACTCGTCAGATATATAAGATACATGTATGTGTTGAATTCACTTATTTTGAAAATGTTCAACTGAATATCAGTTATATTTAGTAACCTTGACATAGTTTAAAATCACAACTACAAGAAAATGTCACTCATATTATACTTTCTTCTTCACCATTTTCAATGCACAAAACTTGATAAGACAGATTTGAGGTAAAACAAACTGCAGAATATACAGTTTAATCATCAAATTTGTTTATCTCCTATCAGATATAATTTGTTAAAGAAAAAAATGACTAAAATGGGAGGGGACAGCTGTAAAGTGGGTTGTGATAAGAAACTCTGAAACATTGACTTTGCATGTTGAATTCAAGGCATTTGATGAATTTTTTTTATTTCCCCACTATGCCAACCACTAGAATTTGCTGTCATGATATATGCAACCTATATATATATATATATATGATCAGATAGAGAACAAATAGGAAATGTTTATCAATCTAAAATGCTTTACTTTTATTAAAACCAGAACTTTTGTATTTTCAATTTTGTTTGGATCACTTCTCATTGGTCAGTCATGTATCATGTGTATTCAATGAGAATTGATCCAAACAAATTTGAAAATACCAATCTTCTGTGTTCTTGTTTGTTTTCTCTCAATCTCTGACGAAGCTTTAAAAATAAGTGAAACATATTAGATTGATAAACATTTCATATTTATTTTTGTCTGATCCCGTTGGGTTCAAGTCTGTATTTGGTCTTTAAATTATATATATATATACTTGTATTAAATCACTAGTTATTCAATGAGCTTGATTTGACAGTAGACTGGAGTGAAAAAAATAATTGAAACCATCAAGAAGGGAAAAGATAAATGGGCTTGGGCAGGTCTCTCATCTCAGAGACAACAGGTAGAATATTAGTGCAGTAGAGTGGACACCAAGACAGTGGAAAAGAACAATAAGGTGACCAAGTATAAGATGCCACAATAATCTGACCCAATACCTTGGCCCCACATGGCCCAGTTAAACCAAAGATAGAAAATGGTGGAGGTCAACCATAGATGGGTTCCTCCAACTAGAGTGAGAAAGATGTAGATTCTCATTGACTGACTAAAGAGTTTTGTGTTACTGTATTTCTTTAACTATCAGAAAGTGAGAAAGAAAAGCAAAAAATCAAAATTTAGTGCATCTAAGAGCATAGTTCAAGAAAAGGAAGAGTTGGAATAAGTTTTGGAACCTTGATCTAAACTTTTGATTTCTACACTGATAAAGCTTTGATATATAGAATTTTAGAAAGATTCAATGTTTAAATATTATATATATCTTATATGAAATTATAGCATTTTACATTGAATTTTTTATAGATTCACCTTGTGCATATACTTTTAGGTGAAATATTTTTCAAATGACAGTATTAACCATGAAGTTCTATTAGTATCACTGCTAGTATGTGTGTGTGTGTATATATATATATATATATATATATATATATATATATATATATATATATATGTATGTGTATATTAATATATACATATTATCCTACGTCTATGTCATGACTGAGTTTCATGCATTATGCAATCATCAGGGGCATAATTCTTATATATATATATATATTAGTAATGAAATTTGTTACAAAATGGATTAACTCCAACATATTGTTAATTTATTTTGTTTAAAAATTACTTTTTAATGGATACTCGTATTTGAGTAGATATTCTATTTTTTTTTATAATTAAACGATATATTTATTTAGATCTACCAGTCTGAATACTTGAGAAATCTTATTAGAAAAATATGCATCTTCCAACATTTTCCTAACAAGATTTCCCAAATATTCAGGCTGATAGATGTAAATGAATATATTGTTTAATTATAAAAAATCCGCCAAAAACAAAATATCTACTCAAATACAAGTATCTATTAAGAAATAATGTTTAAACTAAATAAATGATATATATATATATTTCATTTTTCAAACATACGCACCGTAGTGGGGGCACTAGAGGGTGCCGTCAGTGATGTCATCGCAAGGATCACTAGGGGGTTTCGGGTCTCTCAACACCATACCCCCTCACCGTGCCGACCCGACCAGAGATGATCAGTTTCTGGTCCATCCTCGATAAGTGTTTTCAGACACTGGCATTAATTTAAACTTATTTATGCATTTTATCTTATTTATTTTACAAGTACTAATAAAATGAAGAGAAATCAGAAATGCAGAATTTCTGAATTATATATATATATATGTATATATATATATATAAGGGTCTAACATTTCAGCTTCTTGATCTGAATAGTCAGACTATCGTACATATCATTTGAATATGGTGGTGAAGTCTTGTACAGAACCATCAGCACTTTTTGAAATAATGAAAGAGAGAGAATGGGGGCACATAATGTGCTATGAGGTCCCCAGACAGCATTCTTCAGTTTTGAATTTAGTATTGTCCTTCCTCTAGATTGATTCACAACCAAGGCTAAAGAGCCCAGTCTCACCTACTATTTAGAAATGAATGTAATAAATTTGACAGGAAATTGAACTTGGCTCTAGAATTTTTCATTCTGATCTGTTATTCATTACACCATCCACATATCCATTATATATATATATATATATATATATATATATATATTTCATTCAGCAATGAATTAGAACACTCTCAGGTATTGGGTGTGTATAATGAACCAAGCGCCCATAGCTCAGGGGTAGAATCACCGACTGATGCCAATTCAGTTGGGTTTCAATCCTGGGTAAAAAGCAATCGGCTGTCTAACCGTACTGATTAGCTGTGATAAATGAAACAGATCTGTCTGTAGTTGACTATATATATATATATATATATATATATATATATATATATATAGTGTGCTATGAGTAAATTGTAGCCATTTTATAGTTTTAATTTTACACATGCACATTGTTCAGTTTTTATTTTGTTGACTGCACAGTATAGTAGAGTCAGTTGGGCACTGCCTGTGAGAAAAAGAGCATTATGATGCAATTCACTCCACCAGAAATTTGGAAATGGCATGCTGTGCTGCTTGGCATTCACACTGGAAGCTACAGTACGAACATTTCAGAATGTTTGGCTGTTAATCTGAGGACAGTGTAAAGGATTTGGAGAGAATTAGATGAGTTTAATGGTGATTACAAAGCTACAGTAGCTTGGGAAATCATTCTGATCGTTTAAATAAGAAAAGAACTCCTGAATTTGTTGATTAGAGTCTCAGATTCAACACAAAGACTTACATCAAGTGCCTTGAGGAGGTGGTGATGGCCTCAATCAAGAAAGTGGCTACTGAAATATCCTATATCTGGCACAGGACTCTGCACCATGCCACAATCATGGCAGTCAGACAATTTTTGCGATCACATTACTCCTTACATCTGGCCACCTAACTCCCCAGACTGGAGGGCATGGTTGAAGCCAATGGTGATTTTATTGAATAAATTTACTCTTTAATATTTTGAGATATTTTTGAGTAATTTTGGTAAATTGAGATGTCAGTGTTATTTTCATGTTTCTGTAATTTAGACCACAATTTACCTATTGCACACACACACTCTCTCTCTCTCTCTCTCTCTATCTGTGTGTGTGTGTGTGCACTTCACCAATTATGTAATGAAGAGTATAGGCATAAGAAAGTTCCTGAAATGTAGAATAGAAATTTATTTAAAATAATGTTTTTCAAGTATTGAAACTTTTAGATTGATAAACATTTGATTTTTCAAAACTATGGAAAATCAATTTTTGTCTTCACTAGACAAAAAAAAAAATCAGCTATCACCTTGATTTTAACACTGATTATTTACATTTAAACTAATACCTGCATCTTTGTTGTGATGTTAAAAATGGATATATTAGTTCAAATGTAAATAATGATAACTCCTTGTTCTTTATCATATATATATAATTAGTAATTCAAATCGAGAAAAGTTTAGTTCATAATATGCACTTGATGATTCATGAGTCATGCCTAAAATGTAAGATAACATGTATATTTATTAATATATATTTTTGCTCTGTTATACAGCATTGAGCACTGTTCTATTCACACCTGATTAATATTTATATATTGATGTATATCTGTGCATATACACCTATATGTAGTTATTTACCTTCTTACCTGTATGTATATATATATATATATATATATATATATATATATATATATGTGGTATTTCCACTAATTCACTGAAAAAACAGGATAGTATGAAGAAAAAAAATCCCCAAACTTAATAAAAACAAAGTTTTTCATCAAAATATTTATGTAATTATTAATAGGAAATATCAAAATTTTTTAAAATTATTTTTAAAGTTTTTTAATCCTATCTAACATGTTCAAAATTTTTGCAACAAAATCCTGTGTTATTATGTAACTTAGTTTTTTTTTTCTAGTGAAAAGCATATTAATTTGGAAATTCTTGCAAAAATCAAATAATTATTGGATTTTAATGAAACTTTCAGGACTTATTCATAAATGAATTAAATTATTTTTTCAATTATTATCTTTAGAAATCTTGGTAAAAATATTTTTTTTTACATTTGTTACTCCCACCTCCACATAAATTCATGAAATTTCAAGAAATTTTATTTTATTTTATTAGTTAAACACAAGACTTATTGGGAAATGTAAAGCTTTTTTTTTTCCAAAACTCAGCTTTGAATAGTAAAATAAAAAATACAATAAAACTATGACATTATTTAATTAGATAAGCTTTTAATTGCTTTTATGAATAATATATATTAAGGACATTATAAAATGAAGAAAAAACTTTTTGATAAATAATGAAATTTTAAAAGAATTGTTTTAATTTTTTTCTTTTTAATGATAATAATTTATAAAATTTCAAAATTTCTTTAAAATTCTACAAAGCCTTGTCAGGGTTAGGTTAATAAGTTATTCAGTGAAGACTATATTTATTAATTGAAAATTAAAAAATTTATACAAATTGTTGAGCCATTGTATTTTTTAAAATAATTTTTAATTTTTTTTTTTTGTGTATTTGGAGTTTTTTTGAGTATGATATTTTCTCCCTTACATTAAATAGTCATGTGTTTAACAGTTTTTTCCCCTTACAGAAAACAAATTTGGATAATTATGTGCATTCTGGTCAACCACACTTAGCTGTCATCAATCACTTCACAAGTCATCTGGCTGTCATCATTCACTTCACACATCACTTGTCACCTCCATGATTAAGAAATAGTTTTATTCGAAATTTCATGCTATAAACATTATACTTGAGTAAATCAGACTAATTTAACTTTAAATTTGCTAATTTTTCAAAAATAATGTGTCACAGATGTATATTTTATTTTTGCAAGAGTTTTAAAACTGAGAATTAACTTTTGCTTACAAATGTGTTGATTGCTCAAAAATTGAAGATATTTTTTTAAATCTCAAAATTTTAGATTCCAATCAATATAATGTCTGTTTGAAATACACCAGAGTATTTTGTTTACTGGAAATAGTAAATTTAAGCCTTTAGTTTTCAATTTAAAGCTAAAATTAAAGCTTCAAAAAATTTTTTATTAAAAAAATTCAATTTAAAATTTAGGTATCGAAAATGGGCAGAGGTACCTAAATATATTCAAATATGTTTCATTGAATAATATAGAAGACATATGTCTATATATTTTTATACTTATCCTCTCCAGTTCTCTAATCAGTTTCTTAATGTTAAGATGAAATTCATCAAGGAAAGTGCTGCAGTTTTTTTCCTACCCAAGTACTTTCAACCTCCTCAAAGATCCTTCTCAGAGATAATTACAAGGAAAAACTTATTGTAACTGTGATAAAATCTGCATCTGTGATGATGATTTTTTAAAAACATGCATGAATGCACTTTGTAATTATTTTAAAATTTAAAATTTATCTGTTGTAGTTATGGAAGTTATT
The DNA here is from genome assembly GCA_037127315.1 of Ascarosepion bandense. Taxonomy (NCBI): domain Eukaryota; kingdom Metazoa; phylum Mollusca; class Cephalopoda; order Sepiida; family Sepiidae; genus Ascarosepion; species Ascarosepion bandense. The sequence goes on from JBBBDQ010001607.1 coordinate 331,192, forward strand.
GCAAAACAAACATTCTACTATAAGGGAACTGACCGGAAATTGGTAGATTTGCAAAAGGGCATTAAATGTTTGTTATATGCACTTCAACATGCTGCTCCTGCTGCACATGTAATAAATTTTGTTGAGTGTTGGTTGCTTGCTTTCGATGTAGAAAGCCTCAAGAATTTGATGTTTTTGCTTATTATTTTTGTAGTGGTGTGTATATATATATATATATATGTGTGTGTGTGTGTGTATAGTGAGAGAAAGAGCAAGCTAAGTTTCATACATCATTTATAGTGTATACAAATGACATACTAATTTTGTACAATGGCAGTAGTTTTGGTTACTTCTGACTTGCAACCAGTTTTTCCAATTTCTGAAGTCTGCCACTTAATCTGTCAGGAGATTTATAATTTCTCTACAAAATTTTCTGCTTGTGTATCTAGAGTATTATAGCCTTGATTTGTGTTATTATAACTTATCACAATCAAACCAGTTCTACTTTTATCATTTGAAAATATGTCTTGTGTTTTCAAATCAAAGACAGAAACCAAACATATAACTGCAAGCTTCTCAAAGAACACAAAACTTAAATACCATTTCACAGATTTTTCAAGACTACAAAAAATTAATTTTTTGTTTTTAATAGACAAAAAAAAACAAAAAAAAACGAAAAAATCAGCTACAAACCCGATTTTAACATTTTGATTATTTACATTTAGAGTAATGTCCGCATTTTTGCTGCAATGTCAAAGATGAGTATATTAGTCTAAATTTAAATAATAACTCCTCATCTCAGAAAGCCAAAATGTTGTAATAGTAACAACAAAAATTAGGACATTTGTCCAAATGTAAATCATGGTGACTTTTCATCCCAGAAATAGGGACAAAAATTAACACTATTTGTAACAAATTCTACAAGAATAAGTTTGTAAAAGAACCTGTTATAGACTGATGCTTAACATGCTATTTACACAAGCCATTACATTTGTTCTTCATTAGGGGCTCCATGAATGTAGCAGCCAAAACCCAACTACATATATCAATATGTAAATTTCTATTTTAATAATCTGTGTGATTAAGACATAAAAAGTAAATTTTTTCAAATAAAACAATAAAAATACTGACATTTATATATATATATATATAAAATCCTTTGAAAGCTGTAAATTCCATAGAATTTGGGTGAAAAAAAAAATCTAACTTTCAGAAATATATAAATACTGACTATAATTGCATCCCACCAACTTGGAAGAAAACAGAATACAATCTACCTAACCTATTTTGCCATGTAAAACAAGTCTTAGTAAATATCTTTACATACAATTAGTGCAATAGCTTCTTACACACACGCATGTAAATGTTAGATGATATTATTCAAATTTACAGTCGCCTTTTGATTAGAATTTGTTTTTTTTATTGTTATATTATTTGCGTTTGTTATCAAAATAACCCCACTATTTTCATTTGCGTTCAGTACAATACCTAATGAATCATGAAAAATAACTGTGAAATAAGCAGTTTCAAAACATTGTTGGGAGTTTGTTCATTTCTCTGTTGCTCTCCCATATTTCAAGAAAAGCCCTGTATTTCAAAAACAGGTTATGAGACTACTATTGGGTATTAGCCAACTTCAATTTTGTCAGCTTTGGTTTTCTTTTAACACGGATGAAAGCACAGCTTAAAAGAACAAACTTTGCAAGAAATTGGAATAAGCTTAAAAGGACCTTTTTGATAGCTTTGTTATGAAAATGAGATTTTCAGAGTGAATTTAAAAAATTGATGTTAGAAATGACAAGATGTATTCCAATGTCTTAACCAAATTATGCTTTTTGTGGCAGTTTAAGAATTCTTCAAGGAAGAAGCAAATATAATAGTAATCGCCATTATCATAATGTCATGGGAATCAAACCTGAGTTACAGACAACACCTGTGTCTGGTATTCTCTTTGGTTTTATTGTATTTTAGCAGCAGTAAGATCAACCTGAAGCAACCCCCAAAACTTTTACACTCAGTCTAGCAAAAGACTAAGAATCTTTTTTTTCTTCTTTTAATTAGCAGTTATTTCAATACACCTAACATTAATATTATTGAAATCATTATCCTCTACCAGTTATTTAGCCATTTATGGTAATTTCTCCCTTTCATCCTTGAAGAGCACAAAATGAGCAAGATGCATGATAGAAGGGATATTAGTTTACCTTTTTTGAAAAAAAAATCCTCACCCTTCATATTTTTTCTCGTAATGAGACAAAAACATCTTTAGCAATATCCAGAATTTCTGTCATTTTTTCCTGATTTACTACTTCACGCTTCATCTTTTCTATCTCAATTTGCAGTTTCTCTTTCTCCAAAAGCAAAACTGCTTGGTGGAGTTCGAGATATTCTGGAGGAATTGATTTCAACCTTTTCTGGGATGGCTCATCAACTCCTAATTCATCAACTGACTGTTTATGGGATTTAGAAGATAAATTTCCTAACCTACAGCTGCTGGTATTACTTGTAAGCAAAGTTGACTGACACAAGGCTGTGAGGGCTATGCTGGCTGTTGTGGCAGGTGAAATGGTAGGAACCTTGTCAGTAATCTTACCATCAGAATTTGTAGTAGAGACAACAACTGGCGTTGGTGCTGTAATTTTAGAGTTATTTTGGGAAATGGTATAATTTTCCTGACGGTTGAGGTCAACATCTTCTATAACAGTTGAGACATTTGAAGGGTTTGGGTCATGTATACTACTGACACTTACAATCTCTAATTTTTCGGTGTGTACTGATGATGGCAGGATTTCTATAAGGGGCTCTGATGATGGTTCTTCGTTACTGTTATTGTTGCTATTGTTCTTACTGGAGGGACGAATGGACGATGTGCTTCCAGCTGATGTAACCATATTATCAGTCTCTTGATCGCTTGCCAAGGGAAGATTTAATGATACTTCGAGTTGGTTTTCTGATTTCAGTCTCTCTTCTAACGGGCAGTCATTTACAGAATTGTCGCTAATTATGGACGGAGACGTGGATCGAGTTTCGCATTTGATCAGGTCAACCATTTCTATTTCTGGACGATATGTAGTAACAGAAGCTGACGTGGAAGGCATGGCATCGCCAAAAGGCGCTGATCGTTCTCTCTCCCCATCTTGTCCGTCTGTTGTGGACAGTTCACTCCCTTCTGACGGAGAAGTGGGCCTGGTATCATTCCTAATCAACGTGAATAGATCATTGTTGTTGTTATTACTATTGCCATTACCATCTCCATAGTAACCCCTCATTTCGGAAATATCTTCCTGGCCATTTTCGAGTGCCTGCATATTCTGTAAGGATGGCAGGTAAGCGAAAAGATCCAAAACCCTTTGGCTGATCTCAGAAATCAACCGGGGACTAGAGTCTGGATCAGTACCTCCGTACTCGGCTGCTTTGATCGCCTCTTTTTTCGCCATGGAAACAATGTTCTTCCATTTTTTCTTCACTTCTCGCACTGTCCTTTTCACATTTGGGTTCCTCATATGCAATCCCATCGTAATCTCCGTCCAAATTTCGTTTTTCCTCCGGTTTGTTTCCGTACTACAGAACTTTGCTGTTAAAATGTCTTTGTGTTTCTCAAACTGTTCTACGAGAAAAAGTGTCTCGGTGCCCGTGAAGAAAGGCTTTCTTTTGCGGCTTTCGAGCAGATTGCAAGGAAATGAGCTGGAGAAATGGTAACCCGTCATATTCGGCTCCCTTTTCTTCACTGAAGCATTCACCGACTCTAAATTAAAAAAAGCTTTTACAAGTCATTTCATTATTTCCTTACTTTCCAAATCTTCTGCAACAACTCGACTGCCTCCATCATTGTCTACTGCTGGATTATTTTTAAGATTACTTTCGTATCTAAAACATTAGATTTAGCATAAACATAGAGTTAAAATTTGTTTTCTTAATAAATAAATACTTAAACTGAAATAGAATGTTTGTTTTTATAGTTTATGAAAATTACAAAAAGTACGTAAAATTACTTCAATAATAAGCTGGCTCTGTAGCCTTACTTTGCATTGTGGGGGCTTTGCATCCGGGCTCTTTCTTTTCCCAAAACGCTCCGCCATGGGTCGTATGCACTGTCCTGGGTGAGTAAAGGAAGATGGGTTTTACTGTGATTATTTTAACTTTTATCACGTTTTTATTATCTCAGATAGTTTCTAAACTTTCCCTTTGACACTTCAGCGTAAAATGTTACTTTTATTAGATTTTAATTCACTAAATTTATTGCCAGAATTTTGTTCGCTCTTTTGATGGCGGGCGAAGTCGGCACGTGTGCAACTATGAGAGGAAAAAAATGTTTTCTCTTCAGCCTAATTGTGTCACAATTTTATTTACTGTTGAAATTGTGTCTAGTAATTTTTTTGCTATGGACTGTATTTAAGAATAGTTCATTTAACCTAAACTATAAAAAAGTCATAAATATATTTAATAAATGTCAAATAATAAATAGCCTCCATTTTGGTAAAATTATTTGGTAATAGATTTTTGAAAGCGAATCGAACTTTCATTGAAAACCTTTTATAAGTTAAACCTGACTAACTAGATATCATAATGAAAAAAAAAACTAACGTTTCCGATAAAATTTGTATGTAATTCAGTTACGAGCATGTAAATGTTATTAAAATTCACTTTTTTATTTATTCACAAATTCAAGTCGATGCACGTTAAAACTTCGAGTTAGCTATTTGAAAGTTTTTTTGTCTAACAATTTAAAATTACTAAAATTTGTAACTTTTTTCTAACGTTAAAATATTGGTGATGGCAAATGATGATGAAATTGCCTATGAATAATTAAATGTATTTGAATTATACGCTACACTGATGCCTCACTTATTTAAACTTTCCTTATACAATATAGAATTTTCTTTAAAAATTTAGGATCCATTAGAGCCATGTTAACATAGAATACTAACATTTTATTCTAATGAATGACTTTTTATACACCCCCCCCCCCCCCCAAAAAAAAAAGTACTTTTGCCGCCGAGTAAAAATAATCAACCATGAATTTTATGCTGGTAAACTAATAATGAGCATTGTGGTGATAAGCAACCTCCAATTTTTTGCGATACCTAAGTTTTACAATTAAGCTTTCTTTGAAGCTTGAGAGTTGAGTTAACAAAAATCGCTAAAAAAAAAAAACAACATAAAACTTATGTTTTTTTTTTTTAATGATAAAGGCTTAAAGTTTTACATTTAAGTTTTCTGACGTTCAAATTTTTTTTTTTAGCGTGATTCCAGACTGGGAATTTTTTCCGATGAAAAACGTTTAGAAACTCTTGCAAAAATGAAATTTGTTGGATTTTAACGACGCTTTCATTACTCATAAATAAATGAATTTCTGAAAATGTTGGTAAAAAGTTCTTTCTCTCAAACAGTTGGTACTTTTCAGAATAGTAAAATAAATCCACTGAAATTTGAGATAAGCTTTTTTAATTGCTTTGAGAAATTATATATTATGGACGTTGTCTGAAGAATAGAAATTCAGAAAGTATTTTTGCAGGAATTTACAAATGTTATTTTACTTGAAACAAAGATGCTAAAATTGCTATGTTAGCTCTAACGCAACAAAAGATAGTTTAGAACGTTTTTCATCATCGCATGCTGATTTTAGCGAAAAGGTGGAGAAAAATAACCCACTTGATGTATGACCTATAAAATGTCTTTTTTTTTTTTTTTTTTTTTTTAAGTTAAAAGAATCATTTTTTAAAGTCGATCATTTCATGAATTTATTTTAAATATTGTCAAATAATTTTAAAAGTAGTATCTTAGAAATGAAACTGCTGGACTAGGTAGTCACTGTGATGACATAACACTAATCCCAGCTCTCTGAATCTTTGATGAGTTTAGTTTCTGAGTGACTTGATGCTTCCAGCTTATTGGTGAATTCATTTGCTGACCGCCTTATGGACATATAACAGGGTGTAATGGGTAAATAATCACCATTTCTGATTTTGTCAACTGCACAGTATGGTAGGGTCAGAACGTCTGTGAGAAAAGAGCACCCTGACTCAATTTAAGTTGGGTGCTTTTTTTTTTTTCTTTTAATCAAGAGTGAAGGTACCCAAACATGAAATTCCTCATGATGCTTACAGCTTAATGCTTTAAGAGTAAAGGTCTTAGCAATTATTGCTTCCTATTTCTTAGATGCTTACAGTTTAATGCTTTAACAGTAAAGATGTAGGTGCTGAATCATCTTAGCAATTATCACTTTTGAGTAAATTGTAATTGCATGCATTTTTAAAAATGTTTGCTTAGTCTGTTTAAAATAAAATTGCATTTAAGTGAAATTATAACTTAGCTTTCAAATAGCTGCTTGCGATTTTTTTTTTTTTAATGAGATGCATGTTTGTATGTCTGCTGTGTTCACTTGACAATGATTACTAATATATAAAGTGAACGTATACTGATGTTTGATGTTGATATTCTTTGAATGAGTCCGGTGAACCCTTCCAAAGTAGACATAAATAATCCTTAGATCAACCACTTATAGAAGCATGCAATATTAATGCAGCTTTTAAAGTTTTTAATATTCATTACTTTTTGCTAATATATCACTAACCTTTCTTGTTTGTTTATCTTTTTAAGTCTGCTGTTTATTTTTATCTTATTTTTATTTATTTTTTGTTTTGCTTATAACATCACTGATATTTAAAGTTGCCAATCCATGAATGGGTCCAGAAAGGACAAAATAGGATGTGTAAAAAGAAAGTTTTACAAAATTTACTATCTCATGTTCTCACTTTCAGAAAGGGTATTTCCCAATCTGCATTGCCATACAGGCGTTCAGTCCCAACAGTAAGTATGATTTTGTTTTTAGTCAAATAACTAAAAGATAAAAGTCTAGATATTTTCATTTATGAACTTTTTATAATTATTCTTTTGATTTGAATAATAATAGGTACAGCTTTGTGCAAATCTTAACATTTTTCTGTTGTCACTGTGATGTAAAAATACTAATCCCAGCTCTCTGAGTTTGCTTTTGATGAATTTAGTTTCTGAGTGACAACATTATAATTGTTTTAATTCTTAAAGCTAAACATCAGAAATTGTGCTTGTAATTTGTATAAAATGTTCACAATTGATTGCCTGAACCAATGTTTTTATCTATCTTTCTATAGTGGCTGAAACTTACATCTGAAGATGTCAAGGAACAGATCTATAAACTTGCCAAAAAAGGACTGACTCCATCTAAAATTGGTAAGTGTAGTCGAGGTTCTGAAAAAGTTATTTAGTCCTTTAAATAAAAATTGCTATGTTAATTTATATACCATCTGTTGAAACAAGAACAAAATTTCAAATACTCTCAAAATGATTTTAAAAACTTATTGTTGATATATAAATTTAAAGGTAGATTTGCAAAAAGTTAAAAAAAATTTCCCCCTCTTTTCTTTTTAGATTTTCAATAATTCTGGTGATACTTAATATGCATAATTCTTGATTATTTTGTCCCTTTAATTAAAGAGACATTTTTTTGTGTGGTATTGAGTTCAATTTTGATAGGCTTGGAATTCACTATTCCCAGCTCCCCAATAATTCATCTTAATTGAACATTGTCCTTAGACCAGTTAAAAGTTAATCATTGTCCATGTATTAAACACCTTTTTGTTTTTAATGTCCAAAATGATAGATTTTTTTTCTTTTTACATTTTCAACTTGCATGTTTTTCCTTCAGTGATGAAATTTCTAAGACAAGCATATATCTGACTAATTGTGCTGATATTCCTGTCTGAGAAGGTATTCATTGTACGTGCCAGTTAATCTGCAAAATTAAATGAAACCGTTACTCTTGACAAATAAAAGTCTATACTTATGAGATAATATTTAAACTATTTACATTATCCTTATCTTTATTGTCATGTTTCAGCTGTTGTACATTTTGGCTTTCTTCATGGCTCTAAAGCCAACTCTTATCTTCTAATTTTTATTTTTTTTTAGGTGTCATTTTGAGGGATTCTCATGGAGTTGCTCAAGTGAGATTTGTAACTGGCAACAAAATTTTGCGGATTCTTAAAGCCAAAGGTCTTGCTCCTAAAATCCCCGAAGATCTTTACCACTTGATCAAAAAGGCTGTTTCTGTGAGAAAACACATGGAAAGAAACAGAAAGGTAAGTGTACATTTTAATCTCCCCATCACACTAAAAATATAATTACAGGAAATCAAGTTAAAAGCTAAAACTTATTTTCATTCCACAAGTTCCCTAGTTTACATTTTTAAGTATTTGCACATTATCCTTCAGTGATGAAATTCTAAGACAAGCATATATCTGATTATTCTTGCTGATATTTCTATCTGAGAAGGCATTTGTTGCACGTGCATTTTTTTATTTTTTTTTAAATGTTAAGTGATTCTAAAAAAGGTTATATTTTTCATGTATGAATAGCGTGTACACTAATCACAACTTTTTTTTCTTCTCTCCTCCCTCTTTAAAATACATTATTCCCCAGGACAAAGATTCAAAGTTCCGACTTATTCTGGTAGAAAGCAGAATCCATCGTCTGGCTCGATATTACAAGACCAAGAGGGTTCTTCCCCCCAACTGGAAATAGTAAGTATCTGTAATGCACTTTTTTCTTTCAAATGAGATATTAAATCTTGCATTTTTGAACTTATGAGAAAGTAATGCAAGCACTTTGTCAAGCTAATGTACAAAATTTTTTTTTTTTAATCATATCACCCCAAGCAAGGCGAATTTTTTTTTTTTAATCATATCACCCCAAGCAAGGCGATAACGCCACTGATGCGCAGGGGCTATGTAAGAGTAAAAAGAGAAAGCCGGAAACTACATCCTAGTATGAGTATAAACCGGGCGATAGACTAAACTATCTACTCCAATGGGTGGGGGGGGGGATGAGCCTCTTCACCTGTTCAGTAGACATGGATGGAGTTTAGTTTCTACGTTTTCAATTTGCATGTTTTCCTTCAGTGATGAAATTCCAAGACAAGCATATATCTGATTTATTCATGCTGATAATCCTGTCTGAGAAGGTATTCATTGCACATGCAAATTAAATGGAACAGTACGAGATATTTGAACTATTTACATTATCCTTATTGCCATGTTTTAGCTATTAGTCAGTACACGCTTGGGTAATCATTTTGCAAAAGAGACATGACTGATTGGGCAGAAGAATATCCTGCAGTAAGTGACCAAGGCTATAGAACCCAATCTGTCCTGTTATTTAACCCATAACTGGAAGGAATAGATGAATTAATACCTTTCCCAAAGGTGAATGCAATGGGTTCAGCTAGAAAGAAGTCCAGACACTACTGGACCATGTGAACTTACAATGGCAAGAGAATGACAACAAAATATTTCTGGATGTGCTAATAAGAGGTGGGTTGTTCATAAGTCCCCAAAAATTCATATGCTGATGTCTTCAATGCCCAATAGATATAGGGAGATAACTACATGGCTATCAGAAGTAGCATAACATGAAATAGTCCCAGTTTGATTGAGCCTTATAAAGATGACAGTAGTCTGAACAATGTAAATTGTTGATAAATCTTTGTGGTAACATCAATTAGCAGTCCTTTACTTTTTTTTTTTTAAATCATATCACCCTAAGCAAGGCGATACGCCACTGATGCTACGTAAAGAGTAAAAAGATTGGAAAAGAGAAAGCCGGAAACAAGGGATGAGCCCCTTTCACAAGTGTCTGTTTAGCATTTGAATATTTAGAAAGAAATCTCTCTTGGACAAGGAAATTGTTAAATATTTTTTTTTAATTTTTCAGTGAATCATCCACAGCATCTGCTTTGGTGGCATAAAGACTGACCTTTTTGGATGTTGTAACCTGGATAATAAAAATAAATTAAAGAAGTTTTTGAGGTTTTGTTTTTTTTTTTCTTTGTATAAAGCAAACAAGTTCAACAGTGAAATTGTTCAAATTTAAATTTATTTCAAACGTCATCCCAAAATAAAATGTTTCAGTTGTAGACAAGACGATAATTTCGTTCCTGTTCTTTCCTTTGCAACTCCATTTGTTTGGAAATGTCTTCAACTCGTCTGTTCAATAAACCTGCAAGATATTAAATGTTACTAATGTAAATGCATCTCTGGTGCAATTCTTTAAAAAAAAGAAAAAAATCGTTATCAAAATAAACTTGCTTTACCTGCATTCTGATCAATCCAACGAAGAGAGTCCATGTGAGCATTCAAAATTTTGGTAATTTGGTGGATCTGAAGTGAAATTTAAAAAAAAAATTTCATTGGTGACTAAGAATGAACAACCTACCAAATTTTTATGAGCAACACTAAAGCAGTTTAACTGCAGGAGCCTTGCTTCAAAATGCCAATAATACATTTAACTCAGGTAGTACCCATGAGGAAGGGGGTACACTGAATTTATAATAGAAGTCCTGCATGTAACAATGAATGTTTACTTACCGGGTCAGTATTTTCCTCAGTGCTGTTTGTTGTATTTAAATGGTCAATTATTTCCTTAAGGTCCAGCACCATCCTCTTTAACTGGCCATCAATACTTTCAGCTAACTGGTACCTTTTAGTGAAAGAGGGAGAAAACAATCTAATTAAATAATGTTACCTTTCTGTGAAATGACTGATATTAGGTAGGTATCTCTTTTTAAATTAATTGAAAGCATTTACTATTTGCAAAATACTGTATTCCAAACAAATTATTGATTGGAATCTAAAAAAAAATTAAGTAAATGACATTCAAACAAATTAGTTCTTGGTTTTAAAAATCTTGCAAAATTAAAAATATATCTGGCACAATTTTTTGGGAAAATTAGCAAATTTAATGTTAAATTAATTTAATTTACACAAGTGCTCATAGCATGAACTTTCTGGTTTGTCCACCATATTTGAAATGTGTTGACAGCTCAACAGATGCAAGATAAAAATAAATGTATGATTTGTACAAATTCCCCCACCCCATGTAAGAACAATGAAACATGACCTTTTATTGTACACAAATTAAAGAGACAGTAACTAGATGATTTGTTAAACTTTTCAATTTTTGATTAGTAAATGTAGTCTTACTGCCAACCTAACCTCTTGGGAATTTTTTTTAATTTTTAAAATTATTGATAAAAAAATTTTTTTTTTCTTCAGACTGGTGTCTGAAATTTATATTTAATTTTGATAAAACATGCTAAACAGTTTTTGACTTGCATTTTAACAAAAACACTTTCTTACAGAATTTAATTTTGTGAATTGACAGGTGAGGGAACATGTAAAAAATATTTAAAAATACAAATTTCAAAACTAGTTTCATTTCTGGAAAAGCTTTATCAAAATCAGACGACTGTTTTCCACTGTAAACTAATAATACAAAGATAAGATATTTTCTTAGTAATAAACAGTTAATGATTTATTAGAGGTAACTACTATATATCTAAATTGGAGTAAATTTGTCAAGGCCAGTAGTGGGAAATGCCTAAAAACCATTTCAGTTTTTGAAATTGGGTAGACAAAACTGCATATTGCTAAGTGATGACAATTTAAGCATATGTATCAAATTATGTATTCTCTCCCAGATAATGATTAAACTATAGGTTGCCTCTATGGACACTAGACAGACAAACGGTCTTTAGGCATATTAAGGTATTTCTATTGCAACCGTAACATTCCTCTACAGAAGCAACGGTAATTATCCATTTATTCAGTACTGAACAAAAGATAAATTAAAATTTAATAACCACTTGTTTGAAAAGATTTTTGACATTCTGGTATAAATGATAATTCTCTACTGCATTGGCTTTAAGTTTCATGAGGTGTATAATAAAAATTGCTATAGCATTAAGAAAATTATTAAAAAAAAACAGAAATAGTCACCCCTTTTTATGGAGAGGGGGTTTATACAAACTTTTGTCTTCATTTCCACATGATCTTACAATTCAAATATTGATTCTCACCACAACATTCATATTTATGGTGGTTATTGAATTTCCACCACATTTTCACATGCCCATTCCTGATAAATCAAACTTACGTGTGTTCACGCTCAATGTCTGCATGGTGCTGATAGCTGAGAGGAGGCAATTGTTCCATGGAAGTTTCTAGAGGGGTCAGCAAATCCTCAAGCTCTTTCTGCTGCGAACGTATAAAGTCCAATTCATTATCCAATCTTTGCTGGTCAATCTTCACTCTGTCGACATCATGGTTCAACTGATGAATCTTAAGTGAAATGAAAAATTTAAGTCAGTGCTTTAGTTTACTTGTATGTTCACTTATTTCCTTTTCTTGAGTTTAAAAATATTATTTATATACAAGAATTAAAAATATTTATGCATTAATTACATTTTTAATACTAAAATGTATTAGATTACAAATCTTATACAAAATTATTTAAGACTAAATTTAATGTTAATAGAACAAAACCCTCTACTGTTAATTATTTTCTTGTGCGGGAAGAATTCATAGTTGGCATTGCACTGATGTGATCCAAATTTCAGCCTCTGATAGCATGACATTTTTTAACTATTGAAGATTTCTACATATTACATCTATGCTCTGATGCAGTCCATGGCTCTTGATGACATGTCTGTCCTGTAGATCTCATTTGCCCATTTTACAGACCCAAAATTATCAAGGCTTTGACCTGCTGTTGCATGTAAATGATTATTTGGAGCTACAGGAAAAAGAAAAGCTGGACACTTGGTGGGAACCAATGTGGATGAACTACTTAAAAAGGAATGCTATTGTTGTTTAGTAGTTTTTTTGTTTTTTTTTACTGTAGATGTCAGATCAAATGGATAGTCATCAATTATACCAATTACTGCTATTATAATACAATGTGTTTAAATGAGAATTAATAGAAAGTAATCAATAAATAATAAAAAAATAATTGCTATATATCAATTTTTTTAGAATTATTTTTACTGTTATAACTTTAAATGTTAAGCAATAGAAAACAAATAGTGAAAATGCACAAGATGAAATAACCATTAGGATTTGAACATTCTCTTTAAAATGTTAAAGCAGTTCTTTACAAATGGTGTAGTGCAGCAAAGAGGATAACAGGTGAGGTGGAATGATTGAAAAACAAAGATCAAAAACAGCTTAAAAAATTAATGACTTAAAATATGGATTACTTGTAATTGCATGCATGAGTCCTGATATGAATAGTTATAAATATTGACAGATTTTATCAGTACAATATTTTTTTGCATTACATCGATAGTAACTAGGGTCCATAAGAGGAGAGTTATCAATGGTAATGTTGACTTTATTTTGAAGTTGAGAAAACTGCAAATTCAGAGAAAAAGAGGCTCAAACAGAGAGAGAGAGTCATAGAAGAAAGATATTTACTTCTTTTTAGACAAAGATGGCAAGACAATGAAAATTGTTATCTGTAACACTGACAAGGCACACAAAAGAGACAAAGTAGACTTTGGAGAAGGGACAGGTTAGACAGCTGCTAGACTATGCACCTCACTTATGCCACATCTCTACTTTGCTCACTTATAGCAGTAGGTTACAACCCAAGAATAAAATCTGGTTTATTGCTAGAAACTTATTTTTCACCAATGGGTAATGATCTGGCTGAAGGGTAATTTTTAAGTCACAAACAATTGACTGGAAGAAACTATCTTGTCAATGAACCTAGTCTTGTTTGAGCTGCAATGCAACATACACAAGGTTATCTAAACCAGAACATTAGTTGTATAAACAATGAATTACAGAATGTGATGAAATACGTAATTTTATTACTAATGGCTTGTACTGACTATACAAAAACTAAGAAAAATAAAATAAATAATTTACTCATCGTTTAAACTTATTTCATTTTTATGATTGCCTCCCAAACAGATAACATAGTAAGACCCTTAAAGAGTCCAGTGTCCATTACATATCACGTTGCATAAAGTTAATTTAGTTAAATTAAATGCTCAAATATCAATGAGTCAAGAGACAAACCTTTTCTCCGTTGTCAAGAAGCAAACGGTCCCAGGCATTGACTTGTGTTGCTTGTTGAAGGAAAGCTTTCTCTTGTTCTTCTAATTCCAACATCCATTTATTTATTTGTTCTTCAAGTTGACGGAAATTCATCTGGACTTCAGCTGCAGGAGCAGTGCCACCAAGGATGCTACTAAAGAGAAAAAACAAAATAAAAGGAAAAACTTAGTGAGTGCTGGTATTTATTAATCAGAGACATTAGAGGTGAGTTAGTCGCCATCTGCTTTTAGCAGCACAATGTAGTTGATTTGACATTTTAATCAGAAGACATTGAGAATTTAATATGACTGCAAACCAAACCCCTCTTATATATTTAAAATATAGGATTGAGAAATTAGCAATATAATTGTGATGGTAAGAAGAAATAAAAAGTAATAATGACATAGCTAGATGTTATAAATTCTATTCGAATAGTTTCTTTTCTTGTACTTGCCTCTTGAACTCAATTCTTTGCTTTCCTGTCAACTACAAAAATTTTAAATGTCAATCATCTTTTTTTACTCATTCTTTTATTGTCCTTTCTACTGAATGACGTTCTCAGTAACCCCTTGCTTCTTAGTGGCTTTATGTCTAATGTTGAAATGATTGAGGGTAAAAATAATGAAAGAGTACAAACAGATTCATTTTATGTAACCTTTATTCTACTTATTACATATTCTATTAGGTTTTCATGATTATGTAGATTTTGCTACTAAACTGACATGTTTTAAGAGCCATCACTAACAGAAATTTAAAACAATTATATTAGAAACTTTAACAAGGTAAAATCTTACAAGTGAAAATTTCTGACAAATGAAAAATATAAAATAAAAACTTTAAGGTATAAAATTGCAATGAAAAATGTATATAAAACTAACAACTCCCCTTCTTCCTCAGTCCATCAAATATTTTGACCATGTTGAATTTCACATTATTTTAGAATTAAATTTAATACACATTTAAATAGTTACTTGAATTCTGGGTTAATCACTGGTCATTCTTTAGTTGATACTTTTTTCATTCTTAAAATTGTAAAAAACTAAAACTAAAAAACAAGAAAAAGCAACACCAAGTCAAATACTCACCAACTGTTAAAGTAACATGAAGTAGAAATAATAAAGAGCAGTTTCTGTTGAGATTTGTTAGCCATTACAGAGAAACCTTTGTTCAAACTTAATTTCTTCCCAAAGGCCGTTTGTGAATCAAAACTACCCAATGGATCAATTTTTGGACCCCCAGATGATTGCTTATTTAAACTTTGACAACAGCACTTTTCACAAATTCAAACACAAAACCTATGAAAACTGCTAAATCTAACAAAAAACAAAAAAAAAGATAAATACTAAACAGATCAACTATGGATGAACATAATTTACTTTTAATGTACCTGTATGAGAGAGAATTGATGGTATAAGCAGAAAGTGGTGAAGAAGGGAAGTCCCCTTCCATAAAAAAAACATTTCTGTAGTTTCTTCTTTCTCTTAGCACCACCCAACCCTGCTTGAGACTCACTGGATCTTAGCCTCACTTAAAAAAAAAACTGTTCAATGAGATTTGTTTTTGCCTACATTTTTAAAACGTTTCCAAAGTGAGAGGTGGTACTGTCACTGAAAATGATTATGCTGTGACTTGCTACTGCTTTTATTAGGGTAACATAATTCCACAAAAATTTGCACCTCACCACATTTTGTGGATCAAAGAACTTGGAATCTTTGCTACTTCTTCAGCACACATTTCCTCCACAATAGTCTTTTACTGGTGCTCCTGAAGTTGCTCCAGTTCTTTCGTGTTGAAACCATTTTTGGGGATCTGGACTAACTCTGTCTTTATTAACTTCCAAGCCCATATTTTTGTCCAGACACAATTATCATCAACAATAGCAAAATCCTCAGTATCAAAACCCTTAAAGTATCTGCTTGCAACACAATACAGCCACAATTTCTTGCAAGTTGATTTCATGCTTCTGAGAGTTACGAGTTAAGCAATGGAGGATATTCAAACAAGGTTTCCAGAAGTCTCCTAGTGTTAATTGTGTCAGAGATTACCTCAAAACACCTTTGAAAAAGTGTTTTGATGTTTAACTTCTTAAAGTTTGAAAAGAACTGCTGGTCCATGAACTAGGTTAGAGGAGCTGTGTTAAGAGGCAGAAAAACTTCAGTGCTGGGGAAGAGATGCCTCAGCCTTTATGTAGCCACTAAATTTTTTTACACAAATCCCTTAGCAGCTTCTTGGTTCACTCACAGCTTTTCCATGCCTAAACACACTTTGAATGCCACTTCTTTTTACATTTCTCAAACTACTTTCTGCTAGCTTTAAAAATATCAGTATCAACACTTGTATCAGCTAACAGTTTCTCATTCATCCAAATCAGCAGCAATCTGTTCATTTCTTCAAACATCAGTGATCTTTGTTTAGTAAGAACAGCCAGTCCTTTTACAGCATTGATTCCCTTGGTAGTATCTTTATCTTTGAGAATAGATTGTTAATTTTTGGCATACCATCCTGAGTAGCAAGATCAGAAACATGAACGCCATTTTCAGGTTTGGCTATGATTTCTTTCATCACCTCTACTGTGATTCTGATCATTTTTCTTTTCCATTATCATTATCTATCTTAAGACCCATGGTGCTTTAAGTTATAAAATGAAACTCAAGAGAAGGCATAGTGAATTTGAGCAGGGATGTGTATCGAGCAAACGTTACACTGCAACTGATGCTCTCCTGGCTTGTCACTCCATGTTGTCACTGACTTGTGCATTTGTCACTTAAGACATTGTTCATATCAACCAAGATGTTTTTGTTCATGACCTGTATTTCTTTATTTTTACTTTATAATTTTTGAGAAGTAGAAGGCTAAGACAGTAAGTAAAGATAGGATGGAAAAAAAAAAAAAAGACTTGTAAAAAAATTATAATGAAGGTACTGATCTGACTTGAGATTAGTATTTGGTAATAAAAAAAAAATGAAAACCTTGGAAGAGGAGGAAAGTGAGCTTCCAGGAAATGGAACAAGAGTTCCAGTTTGATTAGAACATCTTGCTTTATTTCTGCTTTGCAGTACTTACTTTGATGGTTGTTCATTTTTGTTTTATGGCATATCAACCTATTTCAGTTTATTTAATGTTGAATTATTTTGGCTTGATAACCAAGAAATGCACCCGGTTTGACAGGAGCCAAAAAAGATAGACAGATACAGTAAACAGATAGACTCTTTATTTTGGGGAGATACTCCTCTGCACAGAAATGTAGTTGGCATATTCTTGATCTCCAACCAAGAGAACATTTAGTGGTTTGCAGATTGTAGAAAAAGAAAGTTGTGGTAAAAAGCATCACATTTTAATAGTTCTATTTTTTTGTTAGCATAATTGCTTTTTTGAATGACAAAATGTAGGGCCTGCATCCCCCCACTCTTGCAACATTCAAAGAATAAAAGGTTTAATCATTCTGGATCGATTTACCTTGTTGGAGCAGTTGATGTAGTGGCCAGAGAGAAAATTCCGGTTGTTCCAGCAGTAGATGCTGACGTGCTAGAGACTGCAAGGGAGAGACCAGTGGATGCTGGAGTAGAGGTGCTTGTGGCACTCAGGCTCGTTGTTGGGAAAGAGAATGTGGGTTTGGATGTTGCAGCTGCAGATTAAAAAAAAAACATTACTTTTAAGAAGTGATTAGGTTTTCCATAGCCCAGAAGATTGAGTAAACATTGTGCTTGCTTTTAATAGCTGAGCATCTTTAGGTTTAAAATAAAGAAAAAGCATTTATAACATGTTAGCTAAATTTACAAGTTTAAAATGGTTAATGTTGTGGATTCCGAGTGAGAAACCACACAAAATAAATCACAAAACAGAGATGGAAATAGAAAATGTAAGTTATATTGAACAAAAAATATACAAACTGGAACACGAGTTAGTCAATTCAGGAATACTATTAGTAGAAATCAATATATATAGTCTTTCAGTGAAATAGTATGTCTGGATAATGAGTCTATATCCAAACAACTCCAACTAACTCTGTGCCAACTTACTGACCAACTAGGCAACTCTACAACTACAATACTTAGTTGGCCCTCCCACTAAGGGCAACATGTGATACATGGTCAGTTATAAGTGGGTTTTCCAGGCTATATGGCCTGGCCAAAAAATAGCTGTCTATTTTTCCCCAGTCGTGATTCTACCCTTCGGAGGAACCACGATTGGGTTAGTGCTCTCTGCTCAAAAGCAAAGAGCACTCTCCACCTGAAGACAGAGAGCTGACAGTGACAAAGTAGCAGCTTTGCAACTACTGTATTTACTAGCCGTCCCACGCAAGGCCGGATGTGACACATGGTCATTTTAATGTGGGTATTCCCGGCCATATAGCCGGGCCAAAAACATGTCTGTCTATTTTTAACGAGTCGTGGTTCTACCCTTCGGCGGAACCACGACTGGGTTTGTGCTCTCTGCTCGGAAGCAGAGAGCGCCCCCTGCCCGAAGGCAGAGAACTGACAGTGTAAAGGCAGTTACAGCGAGGCAACTACTACCATTCTCTGTATAGGCAGGATTATAAGTACACATTAGGTGAGTCCATTACTATGTACAAAGGGGCAATCCCCCAACAGTTAAGATGGTTTAAAATCAATACTATACACATTCCTATAGAAAGGTAATTTTTTCACATATTTTTTTTCAGTACTATTGAACTGAAATTGATGTATACACAAGTATATCAATATGTGGACACACACACACACACACACAATTTCTCTTGTCAATGCACTTAATTCAGTGGTGAAATAATCACATAAATTAAAATTCAACATTGACCAACCTTTGTACATTTTTCAATTTAGATACATATACATGTGAATAAATACTCATGTTTGAGTATACACTGATTATTTATTAAACAGGATATATTTTTTTGTATACCGGCCTGAATATTCAAAAAATCTTAAGAAAAATATGCACTCTCCAGCAGGATTTGAACTTGTGTCCTCCAAAGGGAACAGTCGTTAGATCAGATATACTTTAATCAACTCAGCCGCAAAGAACTCGTTTGTCAGGTAGAGAGGGCAGATTTCTTGAATATTCAGGCCTATAGGCAAAAATAAATATTCTGTTTAATAAACAGTGTCTACTCAAATATATGTATCCACTAAATGAGAGAGACAGACAGAAGGACATATAGATAAACAGATAAGCCACTAAAAAAAAAAAAAAAATCAATGTATTTAATTTTTACTTAAACATTATTTCTTAGTACTCTTAGATACTATTTTTAGTGGATACACAGATTTGAATAGATGCCTTTTTCTTCCTCTTAAGCAGTGTTGTTGACATCTACTAGCCTGTACACTTAAGAAACTTAAATAATAGCCCTCTCTGGCAGGGTTACTGTTATGTAGCTTCTCAAATGCACAGATTGGTAGACATTATTCACAGTTTCAGAAAAGAAAAAAGTATTCAGACATGAGTATCCACTAAAAATAACAGTAATAAAAGAAATGTATGAGGAAAGCATTTCAATCTATTATTTAATGCTAACATTACACTCCTAATACAGTCTTCTGTACCTCCAATTCCGTGAGAAAACAAACCTGACTGTGACATAGTTTGTCAATGCCTCATATATACCACTAAATGCAAATATGTTGAAATTATAAAGAAAAATAGTTAAAAAAAAAAAAAAAAAAAAAAAAAAAAAAAAAAATCAGCAGGAAAATAAAAAGAGAGACCATCTTTTTCCATGAATATCTAAGCAAATACAAAACAAGAGAAAACAAAAAGTTGTATATATGTTCAACTGTCAAAAGATGGTAAGCTGTTAAATCTGACCTGAAGTAGCAGATATTGCAGCAGGAGGTTTACTTGTAAATCCTAATGAACCTGTGGACGGGGCTAAAGTTGTATCTGAAAGTGAAAGAATTAAAGTTAAGAAAAAAAAAAAAGAAAAAAGTCTAACACTGAAAAGAATACAATTTTTAGATAACTAGAAATAATAAAGTAGATCCAGATTGAGTAAAATTCAAAGTAAAAGCAAAAATTAAGTATATAAAAATGTGATTTATCAAGCATTTTATATAATAATGTGCTATTTTCTAGCAGAGCATCTATGGATATGGCTGTTTCTATAACTCTTTAAATTATTTGTTTTTATAGTGAATTGAAAACTTATTGGAAAGGTAGATGGCAACACATTAATAAAAATAAGATGCTTTGACATCAAATGAGTGACATTGTCATGGAATTCTGAAATGTAATTATATAAATTTAAAAAAAAAACAAAATTAAGTTATTATTCTACAGTAAGACTAATCTTGACTCCTAAAGTTCATTTATTTATAGATTATATCTTAATTATTTAAAAAAGGTTAGGATAGTAAATTTAAAATTCTTTAGAGGGTAGGGGTGAGATGAGGGGAAAACTCTGCATCTGGGGTTAATAAATTATGAAAAAAAGGTGATACACTTTATTATTCAGTCAAGCAAGCTTGGACATTCAGGAATAATAGATTCCTGAATAGATGACCATGATGGTTGTAGTCATACATCAAGGTTAGATGGTCATCAGGATGACCTAACATGTTAGATCACCCTGATGAAAAAAAATTTTTTTTGCTAGATCTGTACACATGTTAACAATAAATTGGAGAGCTGAGTTTGAATTCCAGTCAAATTTGCTGTATTCACTTACATGTAAATACCCTTGGAAAAGGTATTAATCCATCTCTTCTCTCTCCAGTGCGTTGAGGTGCAGTGGATATCGGCTCGGAATGAGAAGCCGGGGAGCCGAGTTCGAATTCCAGTTGAATCCATTGTATTCACCTACGCGCAAATACCCTTGGGAAAGGTATTAATCCGTCTCTTCCTTCCAGTTATGGGTTAAATAACAGGACAGATTGGGTTCTATAGCCTTGGCTGGCAACCAATCTACCGCAGAAAGCAATGGCAACCTACTGCGGGATAATCTTCTGCCCAGTCAGTCATGTCTCTTTCGAGACATGATCGCCCAAGCGTGTATCACATATGGCACTTAACTGACTGACTCTCTCCAGTTATGAGTTAAGTAGCAGGACAGATTGGGTTCTATAGCCCTGGTTGGCAACAAGTCTACCACAGAAAGTAATGGCAACCTACTGTGGGAAAATTTTCTGCAGTCAGTCATCTCTTTTTTGAGACATGATCACCAAAGTGTATTATGTATGGCACTTAACTGACTGATCTTCTTCCAACTGTCAATCTACACCATTACAAAAACACTCACTTCTTATTACAACTAATTTTCAGACATGTAATGGGGTTAGATACAAACTGGGTCACTATATTAAATATAAATAAAAGCAACAATGGTGTTTGCTGCGCACACATACTTGTTGATGCTGTAGGGACTGCAGTTGAGGTGGTTCCAGCAGGATTAAAGTTATAAGCAGAAGTTGCTGAATATGTTGTGGGCAACAGACTAAACCCTGTTGATGGGATTGCGCTTGAAAAAGTAGATGTTGTGGTAGCTGCTGCTGGTGCTGCAGTCGAGGCTGCTGGAGTTGAAGTCCCCACAAAATTGAAAGTTGACTGTTGGGTAGTAGTAGCAGTTGTTTGCCCAACTGGAATAGAAAAATAAAAATAGACAGTATCAGCATACCATCAGTATAATGTGCATATATTCATAGGAAAAAAAAAAAAGAAAGAGAGAAAAGAAAAAAGCCAACTATTTATTCCTACATTGAGATTTTTATGAGTTGCCTTTGAAGTGTACAAGAATGTGAGTAAAGCAAGTTTATATTTATTTGATGCATGTTCTTTTATTGTCCATTCAACTCTGAATTTTTTTTTTGTTCTCCTGAACTTCCAGTAACCCCTTGCCTGGGGTAAGATGTGTGTGTGTGTGTGTGTGTGTGTGTGTGTGTGTATATAACAAACATGATTAGTGATTAAATGGCATATTTTTATGGTCCTAAGAGTATAGAGAATTTCATTTTTGTTAAATATACTTTTAGTAAATTAGGCATTTCTTTATACACAAATGTTCCCATAAAGATTTTATATGTAAAATACATGACCAGTTTAGATATAAAAAATTTCATATACAAATGTTCCCATAAAGAAATGCCTAAATTTACTAAACATATTTAACAAAAACAAAATTACAGCTTCTTACATAAATATATATATATATATATATATATAAGTGACACGCATAAGTACTGAACACATGTTATTTTCTGTTATAACTAGTTTATGTTCCCCATTTTGCCTGATATTTGTTAAGTAATATCTCATAAAGTTGTTTTAGTTGTATGTTAAATACTCATGGTTGAATCCATTTTTTTTTATCAAAGTTCAAAATTACCCAATATTTTGTAGCATAGCCTGTTTTGTTTCACTGCTTCCAGTCACTTTCTATAGTTGGCCCACAAGTTTTCCACACTGATCCACCATTACTTTATCCCATTCTTCCTTGCATAATTTCTCTAATTGCTTGATATTTTGTGGATTCCACTTATGAAGTTTAACCTTCAATGTATTCCACAAATTCTCAATTGGATTTAAGTCAGGAGACGGACTTGGCCAATTGAAAGTACTAATGCCATTATTTTCAAACCATTCCTTTGTAAGTTTTACGGTATGTTTGGGATCATTGTCGTGTTGAAGCATGAAATTCCGACCATGTCCTAAAGAAGTTGCAGATTTCTGAAGGTTCTTCTCTAGAATCTCCCTGTACATGCTACCATTCGTTCTACCATGGATAACTTGTAACTCATCAGTGCCCTTGGATGAAAAGCATCCCCATGTCATAATGGTACCACCCCCAAACTTAACCGTGGGGATGGTATTGTGCTTGCTGAAGGCAGTGCCATTTTTTTTGCCAAACACTTGTCGCTGTATTCCTTCCTAATAGTTCAACTTTTGTTTCAGCCGACCAGATTAACTTTCCCCAAAATTGCATACCTTCTCTTTTCATAAGTTTTGACAAACTTTAATCGGATTTTGACATGTTTGGTTTTTTGTAAAGGCAATTTTCTTGGCGATCTTGAATGAAAGCCTGTATGATATAGAGCTCTGCTAATGGTATCCTTACTTACATTAATTCCAGTACCCTCAAGATCATTTTTTAATTTCAGAACAAGTAATGAAGGGTTTTTTTTTTTGTTTTTTTGTACATTTCTGCAGATCCACCTTGAAGTCCTCTCATTTATTTTTCTCAGTCTTCCATTTCTTGGAAGGTTTGCTGTGCTGTCGCCATACTTCTTATACTTTCTGATGATATTTCCTTCTGTACTTAGTGCTAGATTTATTTCTTTGCTAATTTTTCGGTAACCTTGTCCTCCTTTGTGACGTTCAATGATTCAATCTCGCATATCTCTGGATAATTCTTTAGTTTTTGCCATTTTTAATCCTTGAATTGCAGAATGCACATCAAAGAGTCATATGAATAGTAGCACTATCTTGTAAGCAATTGTGTGCTTCTCTGATTGGTCAGAGAACATTCCAATGCTATCAAAAATTTGAATATTTAAAGTCTTTTAAAATACAAAGTTTTGACTAGAAATTTGAAAAAAAAAGTATCATGTATCCAATACTTTTGCATAGGGTAATTTTGAACTTTGATAAAAAAAAAAAACGATTCAACCAGCAGTATTTAATTTTCCTTCCACATACAACTAACAACTTTATGAGATATTACTTACCAAATATCAGGCAAAATGGCGAACATAAACTAGAGTCATAACAGA
Source organism: Ascarosepion bandense (assembly GCA_037127315.1). NCBI lineage: Eukaryota > Metazoa > Mollusca > Cephalopoda > Sepiida > Sepiidae > Ascarosepion > Ascarosepion bandense. The sequence goes on from JBBBDQ010001607.1 coordinate 354,791, forward strand.
AAATAACATGTATCCAATACTTATGCATGTCACTGTATATGACAATATGAATAAAGACACAAAAAGAACCTCTTAGCTGATGTGTTCTGTCCTGGCAAAATTTATCAAGGTAAATGCAAGGATTTTATCTTGTAACAAGTATTTATATACAAAAAATTGGAGTAGATAGACTGAACTATCGCCCGGTTCACACGCCACCCACGTCTATTGAACAGGTGTAGAGGCTCATCTCTTGTTCCCCTTGCCCGGGATGATATGATTAAAAAAAAAAAAAAAAAAAAAAGTTATAGGTTTTACAAAATCTTTAGATTTACAAATGCTCATAAATATTCATCAGTTCAGCTGAAAAGTCCAGGCCATGTGACAATGTTTAATAAATGAAAGTAAGTAAATGATGTTTTTGAATTTTTTTTATTGTAAATTAGTATTTAGATTAAATTAGTTTGGGATTAATTTGTGTTATATATTTTAAATAACATGAGGTTATGAATTTAAGTGTCAGTTTTATAGTTATGTATGTTGGCTTGAGAACGCAGTAATTCATTCAGGAATGGAGATAAATGACAAACCAACAACATTTGCTCTGTATATAAAGACTTATTATAAAATAAAATCCTTGCATTTGCCTCAGGATGAAATGTGTTGGCTAAAATAAGTTCCTTCTATTTTCATTCACAATAAAATAATTTGAGCAATAGTGTACAAATATGATTTCATGAAATACATTTTCTGTGATCAATGCAATTGTTCTTGTTGGGAGACATGAGCAATGAAAAAAATTATGAGACTTAACTTTGATAAATATTGAATATTTTGCTTCTATTTTAATAATAAATATCACTTTAGTCTTATATGGCATGTGTCAAATTATTTCATTTTGAGTGTATTATTTCCCTGCACTAATAGCTAGAATGTGTGTAGGGGGTGTGTGATAAAATCCTGATAAAGTTTAAATTTAACAAATGGAAAACATTTCATTCAAAGTAGATTTGATTACATGTTTTGCCTTCCTAGGCTTCATCTGATCCAAAAACGAAAGAAAGAAATGTGTGCATGCTTAAATAATGAAATCTAGTACTCCCCCCACCAAGATGTGGTTTTTAATGATTAAATAAAGAAAAGTGAAAAAAGCCATGCTTGCTTTTAGAAGGCTCAGCCACAGAAAACTTATAGTCAAGCAAACTTCTATTACTCTTACTTCAGAAATGCACTGCTAACATTTATTTTTGCACCAAAAATGTGATCATAGTAATTTCTCAGGAATTAATGGATTTTATTTAGAATTCAAACAAGAGAAAAAAAAATCTTACCAAAACTAAATCCACTTGGCACAGCACCCCCTTGAATAGAAGAGGTTGAGGTTGGAGCAGAGAAGTTGAATCCTTGCACTTTTGCACCTGCCTGGAATCCACTTCCCAATGTAAAATCTGGAGCAAGAGAAAAAATAATTTCTTTTTTCTATCTTACTGTGATGAAAATATGATCTTTTCATTATCTGTTGGGCTAAAATGTTTAAACAGGTTTTCATATGATCACCAAAGTTAAGCAACTCAAGCCTGTTCAGTACCAAGATGAGTGAGTGAGTACTTGGGAATACTAGGTACTGTAAGTTTTAATGAACCGGGGGTGTAATGGATAATAGCTGAAAATTGGACAAGCTGAATTCCAATTCCAGTCAAGCTCATTATCACTTACACTCGAATACCCTTCAGAAAGTTATAAATCCATCTCTTCTCCCCATAACTATTGGTTAATTAGTATAACTTATATCAGTAAATCATTATCTTCCAAAAATTCTTACAATCTAAAATATTTTCTTGCTTTAAATTATCTGTAAAAAAATAAATAAAAAAAATTCAATCTTTTGGACCAGAAATGTTCAGATTAATAAAATTTTTTTGACTTAACTTGTTGAACAAAATATTTACATATTTATTTTATTTTCTGCCATCTTTTAAACAATTTCATAATTCCATCTTCTGAACGATTTTCTCAGCAAAGAACTACTCTCTTTGCTTGTTGCAGTCTTCTAGAGAATTGAATTTTGACATGTGCATATCTCTGAGATAAGATATTGTATTGTTCAGACGATTGTCCTCATCTTTATTTCCCTGTTCATGAGGTCTCAGCCATTGTATGTTTTGGCCTTCTTCAGTGGATAAAAACAAAGTAATCCAGTGACTTGACACAGAGTTGTTACTTCAATACCCGGCCACAGCGGAGGTGAACAAAAACTTGAAGAGTCGAGTTACTAAAGGGAGATAACTAAAACTGAGATATCAGAAAAGGTATGGCATGTGAAATGAGAACAATCTACTCTGGGGGGGAAAAAAGAAAGGGTACGGTTCGAAATTTCAAAGTATATCATCTGAAGAAGGCTAGAGTGTACAATGGTGAAAACATTGTGAATATAGCAATAAAGATGAGGACGACAGTCCAAAAATGTAAATAGTGGGAACTTTGATATTAAGTGAATTAGAAGAATAAATAGTAATACAAAAACGCGACATTTAATGTAAATATGGCAGATAGGTGACAACTTCCCAGCCAAACTACAACAGATTTGGTGGGTCACAAAATCCAAACCTGTAGTGACAAGTGAAATCCTGCCAGAATATTATGCCAATTCTTTTCAATAAATTTGGCTGCTTATTGTCATTTGCTGGTTTCTATTTCTTGTTTGAATCATTTGTAGGATTCTCCAAATGTAAGGTGTGATGTGGTTGCAGAAATTGTTTGACAGCCATGATTAGGTTCTCCTGCTTGTGTGGCATGGTGCAGAGCCATGTTATCAGACACAGGCTATCTCCTCAAGGCATTTGATGTAGACATGTGTTGAGTCTGAGGCCCCGTGAGAAGATGAATTGAGGCATAACAGTCAACACAAGTGATCACCCCAAACACCTTTGTCATCACCATTAAATGCATTAAACTCTATCCAAATCATCTGCATATCCTCTGATTGCCACCCAAACATTCTGAAATGTTCATATTGGAGCTTTTGATGCAAAAGCTGAACGATACGGCATGCTGTTTCCAAATTTCTGGTAGAATGAATTGTGTCATGGGGCTCATTTTTTCAGACGGTGCCCAACTGATCCTCCTATCCTGTACAGGACTAAATCATTTAACAAATAATGCACATGCACAAAATTAATATAAAGGGGCGACAATTTTCCCATCTCACCCTGTAATTAGTGAGAAAGTGTAACAATATAAATTTTATTAAAAAAAAAAAGAAAAAAAAGAAATTTTACCAGCTAGAATATCCACCCATTGGATAAGTTGCTACAGCTTGATAAGATTTCATATCATACATCAAACCCTTAATCTAGCTTGAGTTTCCAAGACAGCCTTTATAAAGAATGCTGCAGTCCTAAATAAGAATTAAGTGAAAGTAGCAAGACCTGCAGAAAAGTAGCACCACAGACTACCAAAAGAATTAAATTAGAGGTGAGAATATTCATAATCACTATGTTGTTCTGGATAATATCCATTGAGCTCTCTATACAGATTTATCTCTTAATATTTTATATTAAAAGGCCTTTTTTTTTTTTTATAACAGACTTGACACATACATATATAATTTAAATGTTCAGGGTAAAATCAAATACTGTAAATTGCATTTAAAAAAACTAAACTATAGGGAGACAGTAGGTAAAGAGGATGTGTTAAAACATTATTGACTTTATCCTTTGATGTCTGTTGGGAGCAGGGATGAGTGAGTCAGGAAAAGCAAACATAATATAAAAATGGCAGTTGGCAAATCTAATTATTAGAAAGTGATGACATGTTGTTGTTGGACAGAGGATGTTCAAGATTGAAAGTGGCCTGAGTAGAGGGTTTTTCAGTAGGAACTAATAGCCACATGTTACTAGGAAAAACTTTTCTGTGGTTTGAACTAGAAGGATGGGATTCACCCGGTTAACATGCTCAAAAACAGGCTAAGGATAAATGAAAACCTCTCCAGCTTTCAACCCATGTGTGGAAGGAACTAGGTGCTCAGCTGCACTATGACCATACTCAGTCATAACCATTCTGTGGTTATTCAAACAGCTTATGAGAAAGGAATCCTTTTGACTCCCACTTGTTTTGTGAAAAGCCATCCTTTGGTATGGTTAGTAGTAGTCATTTTGCTTGCCTCCACAAATCATTTGTAAGAAATATATTTTATTTATTTATTTTTATCTGAGAAGCAGTTTTTCACAATGTAAAAGAGGAAAAAAAAATCAATAGAAATTACATAGAATGAAAAAAGTTGTTGAAATTTATTTAAGCCATGTGCTATTTTTGTTTAATATTTCTAATTAAAAACTAAAAATGACAAAAATTAATGAAGAAATTCTAATTTTTAATACATTTCACATAAAAGTTTGAAGCAAAATAGCCTGCCATAATTTGTTGAAAAACTTTAATTAGCAAATTGCAGATGGAAATACCATCCAGTAGGTTTATGTAGATATTAGGCATCAAAGTGACTAACATAACCAAGATTGTGCAAATTATTTTCAGTGCTTTATTTACTAATTTTTCACATTTTATAATGAAGATTAACTGACTGCTATCAACTTGTCAACTCTGACCTAAGAAATTTCCTTTATGAAAACTTATAAGCACTTTTGAGCCATTCAATTTGACCATTCAAGGTTTTTTATGTTTTATCCTTTCAGGATGTAGGCAATCTTGGCTCTCTATAAAACCCACCACCACTATTTTTTATTGTCTTGCCTTGGGTGAAATAATAATTAACATCTCATCTTCAGAGACTGTGGATTGTCTTTTTCAGTTTGAAATCTAGAATTGGCCTAGACTGTGTGCATGTAAAATTTGAGATATAAAATACATTACCTGATTGAGCAGGGGCTGAAGTTGGGGCAGTTGTAGAAGCAGCTGAGGTTGCACTGCTAAACAAGCTACTGCCAGTAGAAAACATTTTCAAAGGCTGTAACAGAGAGAGAAAGGGGGACTGTAGACTTTCCAAATTAAAGAGGCTCACAAGACTCTTGTTATAAGAGATGGAATACATTGTATTAAAAAGATAAAATTTGATATAGGAATTTGGTATAGAAGAGAAATTACTTTAACCTGAGAAACTGTTTTTCAGTGTAAAAAAAAAAACAAATACATAGAATGGAAAAAGTTAAAATTTAATCAATATGCCATTTTTTAATTTTTAATGAAAAACTAAACAAAATAACAAATTAAAAGGAAAAAAAAAGCAGTTTTATCAAAATATTTGTTATTATAGAAGAAAGATCAAAAGATTTTTTTTTTAACCCTTTTAAGAATCTTAGATATTTGGTTAAAAAAACATGTTTTTCTTGTGTCAATGTGGGACCATAAATTTGTATGGGAAATTTGAGTGTTTTTGCAGTGCATTGATTTAGAAAACAACCAAATTGTCAGATTTTAATGAAACTTCTTGAATACTTTTTTTAAAAACATTCCCCCCCCACCAACACCATTTTACAAAATTTTGAGAAATTCTTTTTTATATCATTTAATATTTATAGTAATTATAAGGACAAATCCTTGGAGAATTTAAATCATCAATTTTAGGAGAAAAAAAAACAGGATCCTCAGTTACAGAATATCTGTAATTTTTTTTTTTCAAGTGTATAAGTGTATTTTTGTAAATACAGACATCCATACATGACACTATCAAATAATAAGAATGGTATCTATAATAAATTTAAAAATTTATTGGTAATTTTCTCATTTCCTAAACAAGTGTCTTCATAAGTAAAACTATAAAGCCAAAGTACCTAAAATTCAATAAAATATTAGAATGCTTAAAATATCTGAGATTTTAATGTGTAGTTAAAAAATTATGTAAAAGAATGGTTTACATTGTATTCATGTTATTTTATTTATCCCTTATTTAAATTTTCCAGACATCAGTCTGTCAGCAGGTCACATCATATCACAATACCCCTGCCTCTTTAAAAAAAACAAAAAAAAAAACTGAAAAACCAAAAATAATATTTGCTTTAATTCTGATTAAACTTTAAATTAGCTAATATTTCTCAAAGTTACAAAAAAGTAGTTTATTTGTGATTTTTTGATTAATAGATTTAGTAGTCTTTTTCTTTTTGAGTTACCTACTTTCATTTCAATAAAAATTATTTGTAATTGGTTAAGCTAAAATGACTTACAAAAACATACTTTTTGATTTGTTTTATTTTATCTTTTTTCTGCATGGATACTTTTAATTTTTGAAAAAAATTGGGTTTACAATTGGAAACTAAGTAGGTACCTCCACATAAAAAAACAGCATATGATGAAAAAGGAAGAGGAAAGACCAAAGTATTTCTTAAAATATTTTTTAAAACCATTCTTCTAGCATTAAATCCTAGTTAATTCTTGTGTGTCGGGGGTGGGGGGGGCATAGCTGACTATAGGTATTTTCACCATCTGTTTCTGGTGAAAAATTTGGAAATTCTTGCAAATTCAAATAATCCTCAGATTTTAATGAAACTTTCAGGACTTATTCCCAGATTAATGAATTTATGAAATTCTTTCTAGAAATCTTACCCACTCTCCAAACTTAATTTCATTAAATTCCTAGAAGTTAAGTTCTGTCTACAAAGCAGGATTCCTTAATGTAAATCAGTTTTTTTTTTTTTTTTTCAAACACTTGTCACTTAGATAAGCTGGGGGACCTGTACAACCGGCACCCCCGCCTGTAATTTTTTTGTTTTTTATTTTCTAATTTATTCTTATTTATTAGACCCTAAACTTTCAGATTAGCAAAGAATTTTGGAAAAAATTCAATATTTAAAGATTTTTAGGGGTGCTCAGTTTCTCATACAACGTTCTAGTAAATCGATCCTCCATATTGGAAACATTCACTTTAGGGTCGAGTAAACGACAATGACGAGTTGTTGTAGGAAATTGATTAAAAAGAGTAAAAAAAAAAAAAGATTTTATTAGAACGTCGTATGAGAAACTGATCACCCACTAAAAATCTGTAAATATTGCATTTTTTTCCAAATTTGTTTTGCTAATCTGAAATTTTAGTGTCTAATGCACAGAAAAAAATGAAAAGCAAAAAATGCCTTTATGAATAATTAAGAATATTATTGTCTGAACAAAAACATTTTAGCAATGAATAATGAATTTTTACAAGAAATATTTTTATTTTTTAAATTATAATAATTTACAGTTTCAAATTTTAAAATTCTTTAAAAATCAAAATGAAAGTGAATACACTGAAAATAGACATTCAACAACTACATTTCCTCATGGGCAACTAACTTTTACCTCAGATTTAAAACTCAAGAAATGATTCGTAACAAAATGCTTATCAAGAATTGATTTTAAAAAAATTTTTTTCATAGATTCTGATACAACTGTCTTTATTTTAGTACAAATGAATGAGCATTCATCATAAAAGACAATGTGCTCTTTCCAATATTAAAAGACGTAATAAAACTAATCAATCAATTCAATATCTTATCACTATATTCATCTTCACTGAAGACACGATAGTTAAAAAAAAAAGTATTTAAGATTTTTGTTCCTTTTCACGGCTTGGAAACTTAACTGGGACGATAATAAACGCAATTTATTTTGAATTACTTACCTGTTCAAATTAAACTTTCAGCTTAAAAACAAAATTTAAATGAAAGAAAATAAAAGAAATACCGCCAGAAATTTTTATAACCGGAACCGGAATTGCTTGCTAACATAAACCGTTTCTTCCCTTTTTATTACGACGTTTTATTTTTAAAAAATATTGTTTTTGTTTTGTTTGCATATTCATTTACTAAAATATTATATCCTTTAAATTAATAAAAATAGAAAATAACACTATGTATAAATAATGTTTCGTTTGTACGACCTTATTACGACAATACGGTTTTCCTTCCTTGCCAAACAAAAAAAATGTATGGTCATCAAATGCGTTTTCTTTCTCGGACAGTCCTCGTAAAAAATAACGAAATTGAAGCTGCTTATAGAATTTTGGACAGGTGAGATGAATTATTGTGTTGAGGAAAAAAAAAATAAGTGTCTGAAAAAGAAGTGGTAGGCTTAATCAATCCATAGAAGCAAGACTGACTAACCTCTCAAAAGGTCAATCAACATCGACATCATCATAACAAAAAAGTAACACTTAATGACTAAATAAACCCGTTTTCTGTTTTTTATTTCAAAAATTTTAAAAATGTGTAATAATTTAACTTATTTAGTAAATTTTGCCATCCACTCTTCTAATTCCATTCATAATATTTGATTGAAAAAAAAGCACGTGTGAACCTGAACGAGAAAATGAAACGTAAAAAGAAAAATAAACGGCGATTGGAAAACAATAATTTAAACCTAACGCAATTCGTTTTGAAAACTTTTCGCAATATCAGAAAATATTTTGCGTTTAGAAGTGGACTCTTTCGTCTTAGTGGTTTTTAAAATTTTATTACATTACTTGCGTAATTATGTCCGTTGTGGTGCAGTGGATATTGGATCGGAACGACAACTCGGTGAGCCGAGTTCGAATTCCAGTTGCATTCACTTACCCACAAATACCCTTACGAAAGGTATTAATCTGTCTCTTCCCTCCAGTTATGGGTTAAATAACAGGACAGGTTGAGTTTTATAGCCTTGGCTGGCAACCAGTCTACCGTAGAAAGCAATGGCAACCTAGTGCGGGTGTAACGGCTTTCATGCTGCAAGGTTAATTTGGATTAATTTCTCTGTTTGATCTCACCTGGCACAAGGCCACTTCCAAAAGGAACTTCCTACCCAAATCCTTACAAACCACCATTATTTTGAAAATCATTCATTAAACAAACAAAGAGAAAGTGAAATGAAGTTGACAAAACATTAATTTGCAACGATACTGTGCATTAATAAATATTTAACAAGAATACAAAAATTACATAGATGTTGAATAATATGTGAAATTGGTTGTTTGAAGTTGTCTCCCATAGACTGTGTGAGAATTACTGTTATGGATTTTAACGTAAGAATGTTCATTGCTGTTGAAAGAATTCTCAGCGTGTTAAGAAAATTATGTAGGAACATGTTGCTAAAAAGAATTGTTCAGATCTGAGGGTTCAGGAATAATGTTCATGGTGTTAGTTGTGCAAAATATAGAATTTGTATAAGAGTGTGATGGGCTTTAGGTTTGTTGAGTTTTGACATGATGTGTGCCTACGAAATGTCAGTGCCAACTGTAATATTTTGTACATGTTAATTAAAGAAATAAAAGCCATCTAATTGCATCCTGCAATTAGTGCAGGTGTGAGAGAGAATTAAATGAGGGTGAGGAACGTGACCCTGCGATAGCATGGCGCTATCCGTGGGCAGCTGAAACTGCTATCTGCTTTGAACGGGAACTGCTGCTGCTGTGCTCTGCTGTGTGCAGCATGTGTGTCTCTGCAATTTATACATCCTGGGAACAATGTGGGAAAGCAAGATTATCACGTGATTGTCGCATTGAGTGAATGCAGCTGTGGATGAACTGTATGGAAATACATGTGATTCCATATGGGATAATCTTCTGCCCAGCCTGTCATGTCTCTTTCCAGACATGATTGTCCAAAGTGTGTATCATGTATAGCACTTAACTGACTGACTTTACTGAGGGTAAACTGATTAAAAAACTGCTAAAGTAAATAACTCTTATGAAAAAAATGCTAACATTTTCTTTTTGCCATTATTGTGGTGAAATTTTTAAAATAGTGCAATTCCTTTTATTTATTCATAAAAAAAAAGCATTTAATCCTATGAAAAAAAAAGTTTGAGGAATTAACGTATATTTTGTGTTCACTTAAAAAGAGATTAGGGAGAATGGAAATCATGTGACAAGGCACACTGTAAAAAGATGAGTGATATACTCAGTGAGATATTAAGGAAATTGTATGACAAAGTGGAAAAAGTTTTTTTACTTTGTCATACAATTTCCGCAATACTTCCCTTGATATATATATATATATATATATATATATATATATATATATATATATATCCATCCTCATCTCAATCAGTGAGATATAAAGCCAAAACAATTTTATTAGAATAAAAGTAAATTTTACTAAATATTAGGGATGCACAAATTTGGGGCTTTGTGCAGCATGGGCAAATAACTTATTTTTTCCAAAATAAGCCTTAATGGTAATTGTGGGGAAACGATCAAATTTACAATCAGTATCAATTAAATAACGAGATAGCACAAGAAAAATGTCAGCATGTACAAAACCATGCAAATTACTTGGAAAAAGGTAAATAAAAGACTTTCAGTGAGGTTAAACCCAGTTAAAAGGGTATATTTACCTTGAAGGTATAAACTGAATAGTTCTTGTGATTTGATGTGAGTTGTTGAAGTTCATGAGAGAATCTGTTTGTGCCTCCAGAGTTCAGTGTCTTCAATGTAGATCATTGCTTTAAGAACAGTACTTGTTCTCTTTTTGTTACAATAGTTGAAGAGAAGAAATAAGATGATTTGGTTGTGAAGACTTTGAGTAGAGGCTTCGCAGCTGCTTTAAATCTGTGCTTGGTCAGGTTTTTAGAAGGCATTGTGTTTCCTACTTCTTTTGATGGTCATATTGCAGGGATTTTTATAGCCAAAGATTGACTCTGAAAAATTTTGGCAGTCAACATAAGGATTTTAGATTTTAACTGGCTCAAGTAGCCATTGGCTAAAAAATCATGTTTATCAAAATTTATTGTAGTAGAAAATCACTGTTTTTTTTCTCTTACCTTCACTCCTTGGTCAAGGAGTTTTGCACACAGGATGGCAAGATTCAGGTTTCAGTAAATTATTTTACTGTCTTCATCCTTTCTCCCAAACTAGTGAGAGCCAAAATTTACTCAGAGTAAAAATAAAAGTAATTTTTAACAATCCATCTCCTCACCAACAATTTTATTAATAGTAGGGCATAATGATTCAGTGATACAAGTCCTACTATTTAACTCATAAGAGTTGGATTCATACTCTTCCCAATGGTATTTGTGCATAAGTGAATATAACGAACCTGATGGGAATTAGAACTTGGCTCTTCAATTAACAATTTCAAGCTTATAGCACCTGATATTCTTAAGTGGTCACCCATCTAGATTCTGATCAGGCACAACATTGCTTAACTACAGTGATTGTGCAGGAACTGGTGTTTCAACACGATGTTGCCGTAAGCCTTATTAAAGACAAGGAGGAGAATATTGTTCTTGATTGGCTGTTAGTAATATATGATGAGCTGGTCATACTAAATAACAAAGCTTTTTCAGGAAAAAGTTCTTTAATTCTTTCGAGATCATCCTCTTCAATTAGGAACAAAAATGAAAGAATTGAAAGTCATCACAATGTTAGTGTCTGTTGTCGCAAACAATATTCAAAGAATTATTTGTATAGCCAATTGTATGACAATTTATTATCTTAGAAATAAAATATACTTTATTTCATTTCCTATTTTAAAAAAAAACATGTAAATAAATTGATAAATATAATAATAGAAGGAAAAAAGTTTTTATTTTTCTTCTATTAATAAAATTGTTTTTTTAATCCATATTCAAATACAAAATTGTTAGCAAAATAAACGGAAACATGTATGCATTTGCTATATTTCAGAATTTTACGACTTGACAAAGTCTTGGAACTCCACCGGCAACGAATGTATTATGAGAAACCATTTCAGAAAAGAAACCGCTTGAGTTATGAACGTTGCAAAAGAATCTATAATGAAAGCATGAATCAGAAAATCCAGTTCCTGATGCGCAAGAACCGTCCAGATCCCTTTTTACGGTGACTGCAGCAAGCAAACTAAAAACTTTGGATTCTCTCAAGGCTGAGGATGGATTTTGTTGTCCATTTTAATTTTAATTTCTTTCTTAGTAGATAAAATACTTTCTTTTTTTTCTTTTTGTACAAATAAATGATGCCATATAAATGTTGAATTTCTTTTTATATGATTTTTTTTCTTGATACTAACTTGCTCATATTTTTGTAAAAAATTAATGGTCAAAACTAATGTTTTTAAAACAGTTCAGACTTTAATTTCTGGGATTTTATAATCCAACATGTTTTAAAATCAACTGACCTTAATTCCTACGCCGAGGCAATACATTGGTAAGTGTTAGAGTAAACGCTGGCATCAATGCTTATCGAAAATATCAGTTGAAACCACAATCTTCTTCATTCACACCTGCCTGTTCAGCCTATAGGTGTCACTTTTTCTGGCTGTAATAATGAATTAGTTCTGATCACAATCATTTCTTTGTGTCTGCTCATAATAATGGTAAATGTGTCCTTACAGGGTCTAAGTTTGTTGACATTCTTATAATCTCTAACTAATCAACTGGTATAAATAATTTGTTTTTTAGAAGAAGAAAAACTTCCTTTCAATATTTGGTTGGTTCAGATTGCAGGATCTTATGTCACTATTAAAAAAAACAATGAAGTTCCAATTGCTATATTTGGTTTTTGTGATGACTGCCAGTTCTGTAATTAGGTATCCCAAACCAAAATTTTATTTTCATTATATTTAAAAAAAACTTTTCATATAGGTATATAGATTTTTGTAAAACAAACAATGGCACCAAGTTCATTTTGGTAGCTCAATTAGCCACTGAGTTATGACCATTCAAAGTTCATTGGGAATTAGAAAATTTATGGATTTATATGCTATTGGTCTAGAAGCCAATTTTAACAGTGTATAACTGAAAATGCAGTCTTCAAATGAGTGATAATCCTTACAGATGTAATGTCATTTTGTTGTAAATAAAAATTAATGCTAATGGAAGCAATAATTATTAGATGAAACCAGCCTAAACATTAGGTAAAATCCCATTCTCCCACTCCAAAGTACAAAAATGACAGGAAAGGGTAACTTTGACTGTTTTACATGTATTAAATTTCACCATTATTACTTATGTAAAATATTGATTTAACTTTTGATTTTCATTACTCTTAATGTAAAGGCAGCTACAGAATAATTGGAAATTGTGTCTATCAGAGAAGCAAGTTTTCAGAAGGGAATTCCACAGGTGGGAATGTGAGAAAAGAAACTGTTAAAGTAGAAGTAGTGGTTACATTTGACTATTTTGATGGTAAAAGGGTAGAACCTTGATGCCAATCTAGTAGCATGAGCTAAAAATTGACCTACAATCTGTCGTTAACTTGGGCAAGAAATGGTTTGTTAATTTTAATTGCCTACAAAACAAAACTGTCTTATTGAATCTTTTTTTGCATTCCATCAGCATGGCTGATACTAAACTCCAGGAGAACGACTCATTGAGCTTTCTTGAGTTAATGTTTTCTGCTGATACAAAGTAGAAAGATTATGTTGAATCTATCATTAGTTTTACTGCTTGGAAATTTTTTTCACTGTGTTGTACTAGATAACATTTCTCACCAGAATTTATCTTACAGATTTATAATTAAAATTTTTAATATTAAGTTTATTTTGGAAGAACCTGAATAAATGAAATTCTGAAGGGGAAACGTCTGGTGAATATGACAAGTGAGATAACGCATCTCAGCCAAGCTGCAACAATTTTTACTGGTCACCAAAGGGACATAGGTCTGGCATTATCCTGATGGAAAACAACATCTTTCCTGTTCACTAATTTTGGGCATTTATTTTGAATTACTGCCTTTAATTCATCCAGTTGCAATCAGTACTTTTCAAAATCAATTCACCGATTACTTGTCAGAAGTTCATACGACAGGATTCCTTTCCAATTCCACCAGATGCACAAAATGACTTTCTTAGGATGAAAACCTGCTTTTGGGGTGGTTAAAGTTGGTTCATGTTGCTTACCCTAGGATCTTTTTTGCTAAACATTGTTATAAATGATCCATTTCTCATCACATGTCACAATTTGCTTTAAAAAGAGTGCATTTTCATTGCATATATACAGCAAATTCCAAATAGAAATGCAATCTGAAAGATTGTTTTCATTCAGATCATGTAGTATCCAAACATTTTAGTGATTTGAGTACACAAGCTTCACTAAGTGATCATGGAAGGTGGATTTTGATAACTTTAGTGTTGCTGCCAATTCGCCTTATTTTGTAATGCGAGTTATTCTCAATCAATATCTTGATTTAGTCATCATCTGTAGTGGTCATGGTGGTGGTGTTGGGGTCTGCCTGAGTGTCCTTCCTTTATTAGGCTACAATCACCAACTCTAAACTTAGCAAACCACTTTCATAAAATTCTGTCCACTAAAGTACTTTCACTATACACATATCTTTTTTGTTGCTTGAGAGACATTCTTTTTTTTTTAATGTAATAAAAAATAATCAAGTATCTAAAATGCACCTTATAATCTATTTTCATAGGGATGAAAAATTGAGACAAGTAATTCTAAACTTGATTTCTCAAGGGATAGTTTGAAGTGCGCTATAATTGGAAATTTAAGCATAAATTTGACATGTTCTAACGTATTGGAACATGAATAACTAAAAATTGGAATGGATTTTCCAGACAACTCAATAGCTAAGAGGTCATCTGCTAATCTTATTTCTGCCCTCCTTTGAGCTTAGAAAAATACAGAAGATTGATACTGACCTATTTTTAAGAATGCTACAACTACTATCAAGTGCTGTCTTCCAGACTCTTGAATACTGAGCTGAAACAGACTTTCTCCAAGCTGCTATCAATATCCACATTATAAATGGACATTTTGTTATACAGGATATCAAAGGTATCAAAGATAAGCAAATAAATAAAATATATATAATTTGATACTCTTGAGGTCCTTTTAGTTCTGATAAAGAAAACACCAAGAAGAATCATCCTGGCACATTATCACAGTAATGTAAAACTCAAACTCACAACAACACTTGTTCAGGATTTAAAAGCAAAGATATTGCAGCTGCAATTTGCACCAACAAGACAAGTAACCACACAAATATATATGCCAAAAGATCTAGTACATTTAAGAGCTGATAGATATTTTATCATTCTGCACAATGGAAAGAAGGAGAATAATTTCATTGACAGAATTAAAACTGCAAATGTCGATGCTCAGTTTTCAAGTGCAGAGAAACACAATAGCAAATTATAACTCCTGAGATGATACCTGCATAACAAAATACCAATCCTTATCAAACTTTTTCTGTCAGAAGTGGTAGAAAGTTGTCATGGTCAGAACATTTCAAGACATATGTACACTATAAAAATTGATTGTTTACTTGCAGTAATGGCATTGTAACAGAAGCACTTGGAAGAATGATTTATTCTCCCTTTTCCATTTCTCTTGTCATGGGCATTATTATATCCATGATATAATAACACCATAGTTCATGGATAGGATAGAATGGAATGGCTGAAAGGAAAAGGAATGACAAACATGCTTTATTCTCAGTGAGATTTTTATATTACTAAGACATACACAAAACTACCCTTGGGAAAGGTATTAATCTGTCTATTCCATCCAGTTATGGGTTAAATAACAGGACAGATTGGGTTCTATAGCCTTGGTTGGCAACCAGTCTACCACAGAAAGCAATGGTAACCTACTGCAGCAAAAGGAACAGCCCAGCATGCAAATTACAAATTGGAACAAGTAAAATCAAAAAATTACAAAAATTTAAATATCTAAGAATTATTTTAAGAGAAAGAAAATGATGTGGCACAAAAATCCAAAGAGACATAGGGAGAGTAAAAGATGCCTTCCAAAAGCTAAGCAAAAAATTAAGAAACAGGAGATTTTCATTAGAAACAAAGAAAAAAAAATACTGAACTGTTACACAGATGAAGACTTCAGGCAACAGAAATGTGATTTTGCAAAAGAGGCTGTGAATAATAAGGACTGAACATAGCAAATACAAAGTTTAGAGAAAATGGACACAAAAATGACACTTATACTTTTTCATCAGAAGAAGACATTGAAATTTCCAAGGCATATAATGAGAAAAGAGGGCTTGGAAAATTTTATTCTCACAAGACATATTGAAGGAAAGAGAGCCAAAAAACAAGCAATTCATAACCTACCTCATGAGCTTGTATAAATTGTTAGTAGGACAGTGATTAGGTGAGATATCAAAAAGACAAACTTTACTAAGAACTAAAAAAGGACAGAAAATAGTGGAGGGCCATGATTGCCTATGTCTTGAAGGGGCACAACACATAGAAGAAATTTGATTTCAATACTTTAATGGAAGTTCCAGAAAAAGGGGAAAATTTCCAGTTTGTATTTCCCCATTATAGGCATTAATATTTTCATGATGTCAGTCAGTTAAGTGCCATACATGAGACCTACTTGGACAATCATGTCTCGAAAGTCATGACTGACTGGGCAGAAGATTTTCTCACAGTAAATTGCCATTACTTTCTATGGTAGACGGGTTGCCAACCAAGGCTATAGAACCCAATCTACCCTGCTATTTAGCCCATAGCTGGAGGGAAGGGATGAATTAATACATTTCCCAAAGCTATTTGCATGTAAGTGAATGCAATGAATTTAACTGGAATTTGAACATGGCTCTTTGATTTCTTGTTCCAAATCGATATCCACTGTACCACAACACACATCTTTCCCTGATATACTAAAGCCTTAATACATGGACAGAACAGAAGAACTGAAAGAAAGGAATGACAAATGGTCATTATTCTCAAAGATATTTTTATACCAATATATATATATACTTTCTTTTTATAATTGTGTCACCCCAAGCAAGGCGTTTTACTGGCACTGTTGAGCAGAGGGTTACATTGTGGTGATACCGAGCAAAAGCGAGGGACCGGATGTTTGCTCTATAAAAACCAGAAAGCAAATAAACAAAAATTGTCTCTGCGCAGGTGTATTCGCGCAGATGTTCCGGTTGAAAAAGAAAAATTAGTCAAATATCAAATTTTCATTTTGCGAGCATACGCAAATTTTATTTACCAGCTAATGGGAAGCCCAGAATCAAATACAAGTATGAAATTCCAAACGAGCTGTTTTGATCCAAAAAGCAGATATAAAAAGCAGACAGACAAGCAGAGACCAAGGAGAAGAATGTAATTAATATCCCCTTGACTTAAGTCGAGCGTCTACTACATTCGCCTTCCTTCACCTCGCATCACTTCTTCACTGTCTCAAAGTACTGACCTAAGGAGCGACTACTTCAAAGACATTCCTCACATACCTCTGCTCCCCACATTCCTAAGCCTTTAATCTCTTTCAGCATTATTATTTTCCACGAACATTTAACCTCCGTTGGACCTATATTCAAGTATTATTTTAATTGTAAAACATAATTGATGTTTATATATAAAAATGTTATTTTTAACTCAAATTGCCTTTCTTGATTTTATAATCATTTTATGACTCATAGTGGGCTATCTACCACAATGCCAAATTCCGTTAACCTGCAACAATATACAATTACCCTTCACTAGAATGGACTCCCACTACTAACAGTAAAAGGAAGGAAAGTTATGAGCCAGAGTGACAGGTTACAGGAGATGTCAGGAAGAGGGTAAGAGAAAGATGAGAATACTGATGAGAGTGGAGTGGACGAAGAAAGGAGCATGAGAGAGAGGATGCAAGTTAGTGAGATAGGAGATGACTATTGACTTTACATTTGAATTCTTGAAGATTGTAGCTGTTGGGAAAGCAAGTAAACAAAAGGGATTTACACAGGTGGGAAGTGCGAGAAAAGAAGCTGATGGAGTAGAATTTGCAGTTACAATTTATTGGTTTCACCATAAAGGGGTGGCACCTAGTTGCTAATCTTGTGGCTTGAGTAAATTCATATATAGAGGGTACCAGTGAGCTAATTTAACACTATTTTGTCCTACATAGAGAAATTCTAACATATGTATACCCCAAGCAGTGAAAAAGGGTCAAAAAGAGAAAGAGGGTCATACTTATTATATTTCCCAACAGGAAAAATGTTAGGTCAGTGGTGTCCTTTATATGACAGGTGAGAGCAGGTGTGTGTTTCTCTGTTCACCCTATCAGTGTGGGATTGTTACATCTGTCTTCTTCACAGCCTACATAGCAACTGGAATAGACAGAAATGTCTTGTCTCTATTGCATGCTAAATAGTAACTGACTGATAATGCTATGAAATAAAATCACTCACTGACTGAGTAAAATGAAATAATAAAGTGAAATAAAATAAAAAACACTAAATAAAATAAAAATACAAAATAAAATAAAAACTACGAAATAAAATAAAAATACAAAATAAAATAAAAGTACGAAATAAAATAATCATAAAAATCTCCCAGGAGTCCTCTGACAGGAAAGACAATTGACGCATGTGCAAAAAGAGAGGCCTTCTGGTGCCAAAAATAAACTCAATCTCTTTCTCTGTTGGACTTTGGATGGTAAAGATGTGCCAAACTGTTCGGGAAGGAATTTCCCTAACAAGAGGTCGTTGGAACCAAAAAAATAAAATCAATCTCCAAACTGTCCCTCTAGTGTCTCTGTATCTTTCTTTTTCTCTTTACCTATTTATTTCAGCGGTGAAAGCCATTCAACAAGTTTTGGATGTTTAGGCGAAAGAACCAACCCAGCAGTAATAGCCATAACATACCATATATGCGACCCTTGTGACTTTGTTTCATACAAAAGGTGATAAACAATCTTTGCATTCCTACAACTTTATAAACTGAAATAGTATGCTGAATTTTGTTTTTTTTATATTCTATTTCATTTGATGAAATTACCTATATTTTCTTGCTGAATTAAATACTACCATGTTCAAATGAATTTTAATATCTCATATCATTGATGACCAGAGAATAAAACAGTTATAGATGAATGATTGCCTTATAGTGATTTACTAAGCATAGGTTAGATGTGGCACAAGGACCCTAGTATAGAGCACCCAGTCAGTAGTGGACTGGGTCTAAAAATATTACTTTCCTGGAGGAAAAAGGGGCTCACAACTATAAGGCTATCATTGTTCAGTTCACACTCCTCCCTAGTCTTTTGAACAGGAGCAGAGGTTTATCCCTTTGTTTTCCCTTTAGTAGCTGGTAGCTGAAATAAAATACCCCCCTTTTTTGTTGTAAATAAGCTGAAAGGTCTTGAGTGTTGTTTCATACAAAGTTGATTTCAATTTTGTTGAATGTTGATGTATGAAATTATGTTTGACAGAAGAACATTCATGTGCAGGTCTGTTTGTGTGAAAACTCCAAATGTTAAATTTTGTTGAGATGAAAGTTAGCATCAGTGTTAAAAAATACTTTTAACTTTTAAACTTTCGTGTGGAAGTTTAGTCAGGATTGTTTGTGTGAGAAAAGGTTTGTTCTTGCATCAATGTGATGAGTGGTGTTCTTGGAATTTCGAATTGTTCAGGAAATGTTCATGAAGCCTGTGTCTTCCAAATTTAAGTTCCTCATTAAAGATTTAGGTTTGTGATAAGAATTTATACACTTTTTTTACGTGATAAGTTCCACAGAATTTAGTACATTTTGAAACCTAAACATGTGTGTGAAGGTGTTTTTCAAATATTTAGATATATTAGCCAATCAACACTGGTTATTTTCAAATGAAACTTCAGATCCTCTTTTGTGTTTAGTTTGTTCAACATTTTCCAAAACAAGTTTGATGATTTAATTGTCGTTAAAGTGCAATGTAAAAATTACTTCATTTGATATTTATAAACCTAATGATATTTACCAAAATATAATAGTAGTTTTTATTTGTCTGAGAGTAGGCTCCTAAAATCTAATACATCTAACAATTCCTTTTAAATGAATAGCAACATGAATGATTCCAAAATGGATAGCAACATGTGTGATTCCAAATTCTCTTCAGGCAGTGAATTTCTTGATTTTGTTTTTATGACCTTTAGCTTTGAAAATGTCTTCTCAAATTGGACTTGAGTAACTGATATTGTACTGATCATTTTATAATGTTCTTATTTCTTTTTATTGTTAACCCTTTGTTGCGTATTGGTTACAATTGTAACCAATATGCAACAATGGATTAAAATAGCTATCTGCGTTTGTTTCATTTTGCATTTTTATTTGATATAGGGGTCCATTCTATCATGGGACCACTTGCTACCAGACAACCTGGCCAGTCCTTCACTATACACATTGATGATAAAACTCACTCCTCATTCATAATTGGTCTACCACAAGGCAGTTCTTACGAATTGCCTTGATCTAGCAAGATAAGCCTGCTAACTATTACAGATTTACAAAGTGTAGGTTAGATGCGGCATAAAACCACAAGTTTGGGACACCCAGTGAGAATCGAATTTACTCGTAATTGATATATTGAGACACACTTGTTAACCATTATACCACATTAAAGTGATTATGGGTGTTTTATAACAATGGTTAGCATATGAGTATGAATGCCACATGTGTCAGACAGCACCTGTGAATTTTAAACAACAAAAAAATTGTCTGGTTAAGTTTTATTTTATTTGTTATATCTGAAAATACACGTATCACATTAATTATTTGGTATATATTTTTCAACATTTTAGTAATTAAAACAAAAGTTTCCGCAAATCTTGTTTCAAAAGTAATTTTTTTTTTTTTTTTTTTTTTTTTTTGCTACAACCGGAAGTAGAATTCTTCTTTTTCGAGACAAAACTAAACAGGAAAGCATTCAAGATGGCGTTAAGCGATATTTTGGAAAATCTAACGAAGCCTGCGCCTTCGTTTCTTGACACCGAAGACGATTTTGGAGACAGTAAGTAATGATTCTTTACAGATAAATTTTGATAACTATAAGTTAGAATATTTCATATTGATTCTTCAATTATATTTACGTGATATTATTTTCCCCTTGTACGTTTAACATCCAAAATTGGAACACGTGTTTCTTGTTTTGTTGTTGTCAGTAAAAAATTAAAACAAATTAATACTTTAGAATAGATACAGTTTCAAGCTTTCTTCCAGTTAAATAATGAAATATTGTTTAAAGGAAATATTTCTATTTCACTTACTTTCTTTAGTTCTATTATTTATTACTATTTGATCATTATTGGTGGTTAAACACTCGTGTTAAAAATAAAATAAAATGAGGAATTTTAAATGAAAGTAACAAAACGATCATTAAAATACATTGTTATTGACAATAATGATTAATCTTTGAGATTCGCAACGCTAAGAAAAGTGTTGTAAATTAAAAAAAAACAAAAACTTGTCATCACTTCATTCATCTCTAGCGTCAACCATCGCTTCTCACCTACACTACTAGACATATATTTCGCTTCCTTCTGGCTGATCTGCTGTGGCTTTTATCAAATTGTTCCAATCCTTTCGCAACAATTTTTGCTTAGAACATTTAATTACTCATACTGTTATCGAACAAGTAATTTGTTAACTCCGCACACTGGTGTATATGAGGAACCACAAATTTTTAAGCTACGGATTGTTGTGCATTCCAAGATTGGTAACTGAAATAAGAAAAGGGATTCACACTTTTACTAGAGTATTTGTGTGAAAGCAAAACCAGCAACATTGTTACCATATTCACGACGTTTCGGCCTTTGTACGCTCCGACCTTCTTCAGGTCATTGGAATTTTGAACTGAACTGTAGATTTGTTTTTTGTCACTTTTGATGTTTTAAAAATCTCCCTTTAACTCTCTAAGTTTCTTGTTCACCACTTCTGTAGCCAGATATTAAATTGAACCAACAACTTTTTGGATGAAGTCATCGTATCTACTAACCAACGTTTTTATCCACTGTATAAATTTTTGGCTACAGTAGTGGTGAAGAAAAACAAAACAAAAAACCCTTAGAATTGAGTTATATAGAGATAACTAAGATATCAAGAAATAGCAGGACTCATGAAATGAGAACAATCTACTCCAGTGATGAAAATAAACAGTTCAGTTCAAAATTCCAATTACCTGAAGAAGGCCGGAATGTAGAATAGCTGAAATACTGCGAATATGGCAACAAAGATGACAACAGTCTGAACAATGTAAGTAACCACAATACAATATTTAAGAAATATAAAAAGAAAATGATTTTCTGTAACCTTAAAAATTATTTGTATTGTTGCTGTTAAGATGTTTCAGTCATTCCTGTTTTTAATCCTTTGTCAGGTGTTGTGGGTAAAATGAAATAAAATAATAATCATGAATAGAAGAAAAGGAAACACATTAGACATTGAGAACCTTGTTTCCTTACAGTTTATATATAAAAAAAGAATAAAAGGTTCATAATAGAAACTAAAGTTTTTGAACATTAATTGTTCACACACATGCACTGACAATACACTAACACACAACCTACAAATTCTATAGTGTAAATTGTATGAACAAAAAAACCTGATGAAGGCTGAAAAATAGATTGATCAAAACATTATTAATACAAAGAAGAGTTGAGTGTCTGAACGATATTGGATAATTAAATATTTTGGCAGATGGATTTCTTTCAAAAGTTTTAAATATTTTATCACTACATGAATTCATTTTTAAAGGTGAATCCTTTTTTGTGTGTCACTTATTCTCATATATTCTGTATTATACTGTGTGTTGCTTCTTTCTGTTTAGATACTCAAGCTCAACTTGCTATCAAAGGAAAAGATGAAGTGGAAAATCTTGGTTCTTCTAAGCTTCGACGACAAGCAGCTTCACTTCTCTCAGACACTGATATTAAATATGCAGGAAAGAAATCTTCACGCAAGCAAATCTTTGAAGAGCAATCAGGTAAGAAAAACAGTTTCTTTTTTACCACACTGATTCGCATGACCACATGACGAACCCTTACATTTTCTTAACTAGAACTCAAATTCTCAGTTTTTTTTGGGATTCGCCAAGTTGTGCATCTGAAATAACTTGAATGCAAATGAAAAATATCATCCTGAATGCATTATATTTTATTTCTGATGCAATGGAGTTAGGTCTGGTCTTTTTTTAAATTTTTGCTTTACAAGTTCTGTGACTTTGGTCACAAATATGGAATTATATTTCAGTTTTTATTTGTAGAAAAATAGTTGAAATAGGCACTTTTCTGTTAATTTTTAACCACTAAAGACATTTCTGAATTGTTATAAATTGTGAATGTGGAAATTAGCAATGTGGACATCTAATTGCCAAATTTATAGTAGAAAGGGAGTTTTCAATCCTAGAAAATTGGGAAAATGAAATATTATAACCATTATGAATAAACTGAATTACATAATTTAGTATTGTCTTTTTCAAATAAAATGGCTAATTGCTGAAAGACTTTACTGGGTTTGACCAGAGTTTCTCAGATATCATAATGGAGACATTAATTTAATATCTAAGTACCAGGATATATATATATATATATATATATATATATATATATATATACAGACCTGCCATTCTCTCATATATATATATATATTATAAATAATATTTTAGAACATGTACATAATTTTTTTAATATGTATATCCACTACAAATCGTACATTTGTTTCGACATTCAAAAAAATAAATAAATAATATAAAAAAATTTAAAAAAATTTAAAAAATAAAATAAAAAATTATGTACATGTTCTAAAATATAATTTATAATAAATATTCACAGCTCTATATATTATATATCGAGCATTGTTTTAAATTAATGTTTTGGACCATTGTAAAAATTCTTTCTTCATTCTATATTCACTCAGATATATATATATATATATATATATATATATATATATATATATATATAGAGCTGTGAATATTTATTATAAATTATATTTTAGAACATGTACATAATTTTTTATTTTATTTTTTAAATTTTTTTATATTATTTATTTATTTTTTTGAATGTTGAAACAAATGTACGATTTGTAGTGGATATATATATAAAAAAATTATGTACATGTTCTAAAATATTATTTATAATATATATATATATATATATGAGAGAATGGCAGGTCTGTAAAGATATATATAACAAAAATCTATGACAAAGGATAAAAATTTCTTTTATTTTTTGCATGATGGGTTTTGTCCTTTAGGACTTCGTTGGACTAAAGTGATGTTTATATTGATGTGACTACAGATTTGCACAAAAGAGAGGGGATGCTTAAAAAAAATGTTTAGGTAGATAGTCCAGCTGATGTCATTTAGTTTCTTTTTCTTTTTTATAACTTTTGTTATTAAATATTCCACATTGTGATAATAGAAGATCTGCTGAGAAAGGTGAAATGTTGTAAGAATATATGTATGTATATATATATATATGTATGTATGTATGTATGTATATATATATATATATATATATATATAGCCTTTGAGATTTGAAAAAGAATTCACTTGATCGGTAGTCGAGAGTGAGGGAAAATTTACTCGCCCCAAAATCATACTACTCAACCGACTCCATTTTCTTAATAGTCGCCTTATGTAAACATAGCGTGAATTGTTGACGGAAAACAAAAAATGAAATTTTAATTAAAATTTCGAACATTTTAGAAAGGATTTAAAAAATTTTTAAAAATAATAACAACAAAATTTGATCTTTCCTCTTAATAATAGCATAAACATTTTCATGATAAAACTTTGTTTTTATTAAGTTTGAGCCCTTTTAACATCATGATATGCTGTTTTTTTTTTTGGGTAATTGAGTGGAGGTACCTAAATTCATTCTTTCTTCTGTTTGACTACAACCACCACCATCTCATAAATGATAAAAAAATAACAAATCTGATTTTCTCAATGATTTTCTATAAAAAATTACTTGTATAATTTGTTTATGGTGCGTGGTTGAAAGAAGTATGCATATTTTTTATCTTTATTTCAAATGTTTGTTTTTACTTTTCGTAAGCGGGGATGGAAATATAGATGTTGAGTCAAGGATTATATTTTTCTAAATGAGTTTCTAAAAATCTGTGAGTATCTTTAATTTGGGTAACAGACATTTTGGCTCCACTCTGGAAGCATTAATTAAATGAATGTTTACACTAACCAGGACAAATTTTTTTTAAACTTTAAAATCTCCATTCCCACTGTTAATGTAAAGTTGATGGTAAGAGAAAATTGTTTGATATGTAGTTCCTCTCTTATAGTGAGTTGCTTTTTATGTTATGATTTAAATAAAACTTGTATTTTCAACCAAAATTATTTTTAAGGGTACTTGTAAGTTATGGGTTAATAAATTTTCTTTTTTTTGTTGCACTATTATTGTTAAATAGGTGGCATGTAAGGCGTCTACTCAGAGAAGTAGTAGTATAGTCAATATGATTTATGTCAAGAAACACAATCTTGTACAGGGCATTGAAATTCATACACTAGTTTAGATTTGATGGGGTTATTATTATTAGAAACAACAAGGTTTGCTGTCTTCCATTTTCTATAATATAAATTTTACATGTTTTTGAGAAATTACAGCAGAAACAAAAATTGTTTCAACTGATTCAAATGATTGTTGTTCATTATTACGATGGGTGGAAAGATCTTGAAGGATTTCATGGCCTCCTTGACCATACCTTATATCTGCCATGCTCCTGACCCAATATGGATAAATTTTTAGGAGTTGACTTTCTGAGGAACAAGTTAGGCACTTGTTTGTTTTATCTAGTTGCTCTTTCAGGAACTTTATTTTCTCAGTTCACTAAAATTGTTGGGTATATATTCTCGCCAGTTCCTTGATAGTTGATGGGTGTCAAGCCATGGCATCACTCTTAACACTGGTAGAGGGAGTGGGGTTGTTAGTGCTTTTCATTCTGGAGATTTTTGAGGACTGAAATCCCGCTATCTGGCGTTTCCCTTTGACTTTGCCATTAACCAGCCATTTCCCCCCTTCTTCTTCATTGTGGCTGTACAGCAGTTGGCGGGGAATATGGGCTGATTCTTTGTCCCAACCAGAGGTTTAACCATATCGATTCCAGATGTTGGCATGCTCATTACAGGCATGGCGAATGGTAAAGACATGACCAGAGAGGGAGTTTGATCTCCAGGGGCCTGACTTCCAGAGGCCTTCTTCCCTGGCAGGAGATAGAGAGTTGACCAGTCTCTCCACACCTCCAGCACTTGGGTTTACGACTGGATATGATTACTGGCAATCTCAACCCCCCCCCCCCCCAAATATCCAAGCAGTTGGTGATGGTGAGAAAGCCTTCATAATTTAACATAATCTTTAATGCCTTTCCCCAGTCAGATTATTGCAGGAGGTATCCAGTATTTGGCCATACTGCATAAAGTATGCAGCCGGATGCTCCTCAACCAATTGAGGAGGGATCTCAAATACTACTGTGTGGTTCTACATTTGCCGTTATACTCAGTTCATATGATGTATTCTTTCATTATATGATCTTTGCTGTCCAATGACATGCAATCTTCAGACATGGGTAGTAGTACATCTCACATGAAGAAGCCTGCTCCCTTGACAATTCTTAGGGGTTACACACCTGAGGACTCCAGTGGTTTTTACTACTGTCTTTAATGGGGTGACAAATTTTGGAGGTAAAAAGTGTAAAAATGTTCCATAATTTTTTACTTTTCAAGTGCTTTCCACCACTTCACTAGCCATTTTCAAAGCATGAAGACAATAACATCAGAAAAATAGCAACCTTGAAAGTGGCCAGTGAAGTAGTTAAGTGTTTGAAAAGTCAAAAATTAAGCAACATTTTTACACTCCTTATTTACAGCAAAAAGAAAACATGTAAGAATACTGGAAAATTAAATAAAAAATTTAATTATATCTTCCTTGTCGGTCATTTTTAACAAAACAAACTTGTATATTCACAAAAGCTGAGTCTCCTCTACCATGTATTCAACTGTAAAAGCAAACTAACACATCATTTTTATTGCTTCAAAGCTCCCAAGAAATTTAGATTTCAGCATTAAAGGACCCATAAGGAGTTGATTATCTGTTAAACAATCAATCGATTCCTCCTCTCTGAGTTTTATTTCTTAATATTTTCAGAAAATGTAGAAAATAGTGATATTTCTGATGAGGAAAATAACAAAAATGATGACGATGTGGGAGAATTGGATTCAGAAGATGACATGGACATTGAAAGTTTCAATAAGAATATCAAAGAAAAATTCCAGGCTGGAAGGTAAGCAGTATTACAATAATTTCCATTAATTAATCCTATATTACTTTGGTATTTTTTTTCCTCAAATGTAGCATATCACAGATCTTTTTCTACCATTTTTACTTTGTCTATTTGTTTTAGATATTTAAATATACTTGGTGGCAAGAAAGTTAATTGTAATATTAGAAAATAAAAAGTTTAAAAATAAAACATTGATAAAATGAGTACAAAAACATTAATTTAAATAGTTTAAAATAAAATGCACATGAAAGAAAAACAACTGAATTTTAGCTGTATTTATAAAATACTATGGTAGTAAAGTAACTGTTGGGCCACTCTAGATAAATCTAAACTTATTTATAAATGGAACTTTGTCTTTGCCTGTGTGTGCCTGTTACCTATAGACTCCAAAACGGCTGAACCGATTTTCTTGAAAATTTACACTAGGTTTTGTGTCAAGGTACCACCGATAAATATCGATAATCGAAAAAATTGGGTTATAGAAAGAGTGGTCCGATTTTAATCAAATTTGATACACTCATAGGCAAAGACATAAGAAATGATATTCAGAAGTTTCAAGGTTGCAGTTCTTACAATAGTGCAGAAAATTTGACATCGATACCAGGAAATCAAAATTTGATTTACATCCATTCATTTTTCTTCCATTCTATGGTTTTGCTTTAACTGGAAACAACTATTGCTTTTTAGTCTTTTGTGCCAACATCCAAAGAGTCTGAGCTCCAGGACCATGGATTAGTTTTAAAGCTTTCATTACACCCGAGCAACGCCAGTCTATACTGCTAGTGAATGTATAAATTAAAGAAAGAAGCATAATTTAAATATTTATAATGTACA